>RJWT010000222.1:0-58261 GCA_004365215.1 Cuniculus paca | reverse complement strand
TCCCTGGTGCCGCAAAAAAAAAAAAAAAAAAAATCCAATGTATGGGCCAGGGCTGAAGCTCAGTGGCACAGTGCCTGCCTGGCAAGCATGAGACCCTGTATTCAATTCCCAGTACAAAAAAAAAAAAATCCAATGTACAGCTACATTTTTATGAATGTCTGCTACATAAGTACACCAATGATTCATACACAAAATGTTACAGTGGAGTCACTAAAAATCACTAGTGACTAGTTTTTGTTTGATAATAAAACTCTTCATCAATGCCAACTAAAACATAAGCTAAGGATTAATTTACCTGAAGTTAAACTTATCAGGTAAATTAATAAGTTAAAGACATGTTAAAGATAACTTGGGGCTGAGACCTTTCTCACTAAAACAGGGCCACAGCTTCGCATGTATTCTATTGACAGGTATTTATACTGGCTTTGGTCACAGATAGTGGAGGTTACAAATTTAGAAATCCAATAACAAACTCAAAGTTTATTTTCAGAAACTTTCCATATGGTAGGAGTTTAAGAAGTAAAACAGCAGCCCTTTTCCCTGCTGAGAGCAGAGGATGACCGAGCGCCAAAAGAGCAAACCCTGTCCTGACTGCTCTTGGCACTGCTGAAAGCATAGGAAGAAATGTGCAGGGCCAGCAAGAGCCTCGCTGAAAATCAGTCACCCGGGGCAAGAGACACTCTGGATATCTGGACTACACCAGGCTCAAGTATTAATTTTATACACGTTCATGTTCATTTAAAACACAATTTGTGGCTTGGAACTTTAAAAATGTTCTAATGTGCTGGTCTGTCCACATATTAAGCAAGTCTGCCAGGTTTGAACATGCCAAGCTTAAAATATCTCCAGATCTTATGCAAAGGTATGAGCTCAATCTTTTATTCTCAGGAAAAGGAACTCAGGAGAGAATGACTAAAACAAAATATTTCAATGGAAGCTATGATAGGAAAAGTCGGCTCCTACATGGTGATGAGTTACCTTTTAAAAATGTGAACAGAAATAAGATACAAGCTGATGACAGATTTCTTATATTAATCTCAAAATGAGATCCTGGATTTTAGTTCAGAGTTGTCAGGCAAAGAACTTTACTTTGATTTCTACATGAGACCATCTTATATAAAGGTTGTTTTAGTCATCCACTGACTAAGCCCCTTTGGAATCTAAGTCTAGCTCACTTCATATTGAAATGAATTCTATTTTTATAGGAACAGTAATATAAGCAAAGTTCTTTTAATCTTTTATCAGCTTTAGAAAAATGACAATAAAACCTGGAATGACTAAACTTTTATAAGGAGAACCTCAGATATAACACATCAAATTCCTTCATTTTCATCTGGGGAATACAGCATTAAGAGAACAGTGACTTGGTAACAGAAAAACTGGAACCAGAATCTGATCACTAGTCCAATCAATGCATTTATTCTATTACACACTAAACACAAGCTTTACCAGGACAGAAACTGTTTTAGAAACTACAACAGAAGAAAAGCTTAAATATTCATTTCCTAATTAGATGTGTCCTAAAGATTTGGAAATATCCCTTTAAATGTGGGCAGTGCGGCTACAGGTTTGATACAAAGTGGTGCTTAGGCATTAAGTTCAATTCCTATCACCATCAAAAGTCAGGGTGAACAGCAGAAAAACCATAGCAATAACTTTCAATGCTTCTGGCTAGATCCATACTCACACAGGATCTCAACTCAGAAGTTTAGCTTTGAAGTTTTCCTTACATTCTACAAGGGATGAGAATAATTTTTACACTCTAAAATGGCATTATCCTTATCTTTCAAAAATAAACTTACCACAAAAAAAATTCACAGAGGAATTCAGAGTTGTTTTCGTTTGTTTTTGTTTGTTTGGTTTTTTGAGAAAGGGTCTCACTAAGTTGCCCAGAATGGCCTCAAACGTGAATTTCCTACCTTAGCCTTCCAAATAGCTGAGATTACAGGCAAGGGTCACTGCCCCAGGCCAGCATCTCCAATCAAAAAAAGAGGGAAAAATAATTCCCATGTAAGTGAATGAATTGTGCTTTTCAAGTAGTCAGCCTCAGTACAGCACAGTTACATATATTAAATTGAAGGCATATGGAAAAAATCTTACTTTGACTCCTATTTGCCCTTTCTTCTGCACCCAAAGAGAGCATTAAAAGGATCTGACCCACTACAGCAAGTAAGGTGTCAGAAATGCCAGTCCATGGAGCCCTCTCAAATTGTTCTATAGGTTGGAATTAACAGAGTCTCAAAAGAGTCAAGGGAAGACCACTGCGTTCCTACATGCCCACAGTGCTCTAGAAAAGATTAGGAAACCTGCAGGGAATGATATACCCCACTGCCTTTTACACCCCCACCAAAAATCTTTCCATCCCATTTATCAGCCTGACTTGCACAATTTTTGTTTTGTTTTGGTGCTGGTGATTGAACCCAGGGCTCTGTGCATGTTAAGCATACACTCTACCACTAAGCTACATCCCTAGTCCTCTTTGTACATATTTCAGTATAACATGTGATTAAGGCAATAATGGGAAATGGAAGCAATACCACATATCCTACAAAGAGGGAGTGAGGGAGGAAATAATTAAGACCTATGCAGCCCTACTGGTCAGCCCAGCATTCCACCTAATGTCCTCAGGAAGGTACTAGAACATTCACAATACTTTACAATATAAAACTAACATCTCAAATCTTCCACTTAAAAGAAGAGTTTCAAATTTGATTAAAGCTCCCACTTTTGCCTTCATCTGCCAGGACCCCATTCCAAGCCATGGACACATCTATTTCACTGTGTATAAACACTGTGAAATGGGTCAGTAAGCCCTCTGTATCCATGGTTTTACAGCTATGGATTCAACCAACCACTGACCAAAAATGCTTTAAAAGAGCTGCGGGAACAGCTGAATGATAGAGCCTGCTTAGCATGTTCAAAGTCTTGGGTTTGATCCCCAGCACTCCAAAAAAAGTTTTTTTTAAATTGGAAACAGTCATGTGTGTACTGAAATACATAATTTTTTCTTCCCAAGTCAGTATACACCTAGCACTTACACTGGATTCAGTATTATATGAAATCTGGAGATGATTTAAGGACTACAGGCGCATGTGTTCAGGTTACATACAAATACTACACCTTTTATGAAGGGACTGGAGCATCTGCAGATCTGCAGTATCCACGATGATACTAATCCTTCATGGATACCAAGAAACAGACTGTCATTTCCACACATGCAGGTGTAGCTCCTGCTTTCTGAGACAGCACAGCAAAACCCACTTTAATTTTCAAGTATTTCAACATCTTTCTTTTTACCTGAGTCTCTTAACCTATTAGGTGGCTAACTGTAGAGATGACAGGCAGAGTGGAAACTGCAGCAAAGCCTCTAGTGTAACTGGAATTAGGGAAAGTAGAACTGCAGAAAGGAGCCATTTGCCTGTTGATGTTCTAAATAAAAGAACTGCACATCTCAAATCTTACTTGAACACCTTTATAGCAATCGACTGTCTTTAAGCAAAATAAAATGGACATTTTATCTTTGTTTTTACCACAATATTTTAATTTTCAAAATACCTAAGATATTAACTCTGTGTTTTTTTTTTAATTCAAACAGCATAATAAGGTATATCCTTTCCCATGCCAGGCACCCAGTACTCTCCAAAAACAACTTTCAAGTTTCTTGTAATCTACCATTTCTTGGTGATGGAATCACTTTCCTATGCTTGTAAGTTTGGCTACAGAAAAAACAGAATGACTTAGCTGGTTACCGCTGTACATGAAAGTACATCTCACCAGGTGTGATGGCGCACTCCTGTAATCTCAGCACTCAGGAGGCTGAGGCAGGAGGATTGCTGCGAGTTCAAGAGGAGCCTGGGCTACAAAGTGAGCTCAAGGCCAGCCCAAACTGCACAGAGAGATCCTGTCTCAAAAAACCATGAAAAGAAAAGAAAAGAAAAGAAAAGAAAAGAAAAGAGAAGAGAAGAGAAGAGAAGAGAAGAGAAGAGAAGAGAAGAGAAGAGAAGGAGAGAGAAAGAGAGAGAGAAAGAGAGAGAAAGAGAGAGAAAGAGAGAAAGAGAGAGAAAGAGAGAAAGAGAGAGAAAGAGAGAGAAAGAGAGAGAAAGAGAGAAAGAGAGAAAGAGAAAGAAAGAGAAAGAAAGAGAAAGAAAGAGAAAGAGAAAGAAAGAGAAAGAGAAAGAAAAAGGGAAAGGGAAGAGGAGAGGAGAAGACAGGACAGGACAGGACAGGACAGGACATCACCACCGCGGTCTGCACCCTGCATACCAGGGCCTGTGTTCAGTGTGCCACATTTATGCCCTCTTGTTCCCACTCTCACTCCCATATCTACACATTCACAACCAAGAGAGAGGGTTCTTTGTGTACCTGAGGGTGAAATATACGTATCAATCACTTTCCAGTATATGATTTAGTAGCAGTCATGCATTCACAGTATCATCATTATCCTCTGAAGTCCTTTCATCATCCCCAACAAAAATTCTGTACCCATTGGACAGTAACTCTCCATTCTCCTGACCCCTGATAACTTGAACTCATTTTGTCTCTATGAATTAGCCTATTCTAGGAACTTCATACAAGTGAAACCATACAGTATCTTTCTTTTTGTTTCTGACTTGTTTCACTCAGCATAATAATGAGTTTCATATATGCTGCAGCATGCATTACAAATTCATTCTTTTTATGAGTAAATAATACTCCAATGTATGTATAAGGTACACCCCATTTTGTTTATCCATTTGTTTTAGTCTGACAGACGTCTGGGTTGCTTCCACCTCTTGGCTATTATAACAACAGGCAAATACTGTGAACTCTGGCATACATGTGTCAGTTTAAGTTCCTGCTTTTAATGATTTTGGGTTTACAAACAGCAGCAGAATTGCTGGGTAATGTGGTAATTCCAATTTAACTTTTTGAGGAATCACAAAACTGTTTTCCACAGCAACTGCACCATTTTACATCAACAATACACAGCTTCTCCTCCTTAACAACACTGTTTTCCCTTTTGCGTGTTCTGAAATAGCCACCTTAGTGGATAGGAAGTAGTATCTCCTTCTGGTTTTGATTTACATTTGAAGGATTCATGGGCCAGGGATATAGCTCAGTAGCACAGTGCCTGCTTGGCAAGCACAAGGTCATGAGTTTGATTCCCACCCAGTATAAGGGGGGTAGAGGAGGGAAAGGAGGGGGAGGGGGAGGGGGAGGGGGGAGGAAGAAGGATTCATGTCTATTGTTTCAAGACCTTCTGGATGTGAACAGCATTCTGTGGCACTGGTCCATCTCTGCCCATCTCTGATAAGAAATGTCTTATCTTCTGCCTTTTCTCTACCACTCCTTACCACTACACTTCAAGTCTTGTTTACTATAGTAACTACTGTATTCCTCTCTTCCTTTTCTGCTTTTCTTGAATACCCTTTCACTATTTTATTGGCTTTCTTCTCAAAAAATACTATTTATAACCTGACAATGCCAGTTCCATCAATACAAGCAAGCTCCTAGTAGAAGAACCAACTCCTCACAGCATTTCTGGCACTTACAAATCTGAGGAATTGTCAACAATGCTCAACAGTTCTTTCTGGATTACCTAAGGCACTCTTTTTTTCCTTGGTTTTAGGTTCAGAGTTCTTTTGAAGGACAATAGGAGAAGATTGGTCTTTGGACAACCAAAGTCTGATAACGCCAGTCTAAACCTACCTGCATATAAGCAGAGATGAAAGAGAAATACTTAAATGCCAAGAACACATACACAAAAAAAAGCTGATCAAATTCAAAATACCTTTATTTTGAACTCACAATACATTGTTCTTCAACTGTCAATGGTGGCTGGAACACAGTAAGCTTTCAATAAATATTTGTTGAATGAATAATTTAAGGAGAAAATATGGCAGCCAAAAAAGGTTTGAAATTAGATCTACATCTGTATTTTAACTCATATCCTAGCCATATGACCATAAATTAAACCACTTAGCTTCTCTAAATCTCAGTTTCCTCATCTTGCAAAGTGACTATGAAGGTTACAGAAATGCTACTGTTGGTATATTGTTGACTATTTGTTGGTACTGGCTCTCATGAAAGCACTGATTTAAACAAAAGAAACATTTTGTCATATATTCAACTGTGTATATATGATGCTGGGGGTCAAACCTAGGGCCTCATTAAATGCTAGGCAAGCATTCTACTACTGAGCTATATTCCTAGCCCAATTAAAAAATTGTTTAGGACCAGGGATTTAGCTCAGCAGCTCAAGTGCCTGCCTGGTAAGCGCGAGGTAATGAGTTTCATCCCCAGTACCAAAAAAAAAAAAAAAAAATTATTTAGTAACTGCTTACTATATGCCAGGCATTGTAGTTGAAACAAAATGGATCAGTGATAAGATATAAATTATAATATATCAAGATAAGCTATAAATCCCTGCTCCCATGGATAGTACATTCCAATGGGGCGGGAGGGTGAGACAAACAAAATAAACTACATGAATTTGGGACTGGAGGATGCAGCTCAGTGGTAGGGTGCTTGCCTCATATACGGAGGTCCTAGGTTCAATCTTCAGCACTGCAAAAACACAAAAAATAATAAACTATAATTATCTGCCATCTTAATTACCAGATCAACTACCCGTGGTATCACAGTACTTGTTTTCATATAACCCTTATATTACTTAATAATGGCTCCAAAAATAAAGATTTTAACAATTTTATTACAATATACTGTTATAATTGTTCTATTTTATAATTATTATTGCTTATCTTTTACTGTACCTAACTTATACATCAAATATTTATCATAGGTTTCATTTTTGTTTTTTGGGTTGTTTTGAGACAGGATCTTGTTATGTACTTCAGGCTGGCCTTCACCTCACTATGTAGCCCAGGCTGGCCTTGAACTCTCGGCAATCCTCCTGCCTCAGCCTCCCAAGTGCTATGAAATCAGGCGTGTGCCAACATGCCCAGTGGTATGTAAGTATTTAAAAATTAAAAACAGCACGTGCATATGTAGGCTTCAGTTTTAGGCATTACTGGAGGTCTTAGAACATATTCCCTGCAGATAAGGGGGACTACTATAATTTACTTTTGATTTTACACATGTTGAGTTTGGGCCAAAGGGTTTTCCAACATTCCCAACAGACATATATGGTTGGAGATAGATGACTGATTGATTGATTGATACATAGATACATTTGTGTGTGTGCGTGCGTGTGTGTGTGTGTGTGTGTGTGTGTATGTATGGTGCTAGGACTGGAACTCAGGGCCTTGTGCAAGCAAGGCAGGCACTCTACCACTGAGTTACAACCTCAGCACCATTTTACTATCTCATAAGGCATGATAAACCATAGATTTAATCTGGCCAGACAGTTTCATAGCAAGTTCAGCAGTTACCATATAATGATAAAAAAAAAAAAAAACACTCTGCATGGTGATGCTGATTAATTCTGAATGACTGATCATACGTTCTAAAGCTTGAAGGTCAAGGCTTAAGTCCATTCCCCCTCATAGTCATAGGTAGGGGACCAAGTCTCAATAAAAGAGGAAAAGCAACAAAACAGAACAAGCTTCTGATATCTGTTACCAACACTGTACTCATCCAGAAAGCAACTAGAGGATTCCACTGATCCTAGCAATGATCAACTTCAGTCTGACAAACTCCTCTTGCTCTACACACAGATTTTTCTCTCCTCTGTTCACTGAAAGAATACCAAAGAAGAGAATGATCCAGAGCTTGAGAACAAACAACATCTAGAAAGAGGAAAAATACAGACGGAAACCTAAAGGTCTACCACTATTACTGTATTCTGGGTCAAGGCCACCAGAGGAATAGCAAGATTACACCATCTCAGCACTGGAAAGGGATTATGATGTGTCAACAAATATTTTCCAAGTGACCATGTGCTAGATGCTAATGGTACACAGATGATTATGACAAAATCCCTATTGAAAGCATTGTGTGCTAAGTGCTGTAATGGAGGAATTTAATAGAAGTTATGGGAGTATAGAGGAGGGAATAAAAGAGTGATCACCAAGACTTGAGATCACCACATCTACCATCATCTACCAGTCTTAAGTGCGCAAGACTCATGTGCTAATTCAGGATGAGGAGAAAGTAATACTGCAGTTCCAGCAGGGCTAGGATTTGTGGCCTCTTAAAAGCAGGGTCTCATTCTACTAGATGGTTGTTTTAAAAGTTAAAGGCGATTATGTGCACTTCTGTTTTCTTTCATTTCTTCTGAAATAAACAAACTTGGATCACAAGAAAGCACAAGTCTAGTTCAACCATTCACTGAGTACCAATCTCTAAATTTTTTAATTTTATTTTAAGGAGACTAAAACCCAACAATACAAAACAGAATAAAGCCAATCAAAACAAAGCAATGAAAGTGCCACAGAACTTCAAAACAAGACAATAGGTCATCGACAATGATCACCATAATATATCTTATCTTCTCAAAAGTTGTCCATTCTATCCAATCAAATAAAACAAAACAGAATAAAACCAAGTGAAACAGCTAATCTCTAAATTTTACAAGGTAACATTTAATCCTTAATGATACCTGCTGAAAAAAGGGGTGCCTTTCTTCCCCTTCCTAAAGGAAGTTTCATTTACAGAAAAAGAAATTTACAGGAGTCTATGTTACCAGACGAACTTTCAAAATAAGACTAAGCATAACACTACCAATGCCATGTAACTTTTTTCCTGGCCCAAGTTCTAAAGTCTACTTCTCAAGGCTTAGAAGTCTCTAGCTGAATGTCTGGCTTCTTGGATTCTTACTCCCCCCCCCCCTTTGCTAACTGTGACTCTCAGGAATGCACCCACAGAGCACTACGGGAATTTATTAATCCATAAAACATACTTCATTGCCATTTTCTAGATAAATCTTAAAAGGTCTATAATGTACAATGTCAAAAAGTATCATTTATCTGCATGTCTCCAAAAGGAAAAACTATCTTTGACACAAGTTTTTATTATTGATACCATCTCTCCAGCCAACAGAAACATATTTAACCACCAAGGCCTATTCTAGCAACTGCTGCTATCTCAGCAATTACAATGGAGTATACGCTTTCAACAGCAAGTCAAGCCTTGGGGGTGGCTTAACACACGGAAATTCACCAGCAGGCTCCGTGCTGTTAGATTCAAAGAGATACATGAAAAATTTTTATCAGGTTTTTCCAAGAGTTAACTAGTTTTTAAATTGATTATTACCTTTCCAAAGTATTCACAGATGAAATGGTATAATGTCTGGGATTTGTTTTAAAATAGAGAAGAGGAAGGGAAAAGTAAAGTTAAACAAGGCTGGCCATGTGTCCACAACTGTTAAAAGCTGGGTGATAGGTCCTGGGTACTGGGTCATTAGTGCAGTCTCATTTTTATATGCATTTGAAATTTCCCATATAGATTAAAAATTAAAAATTAAATTTATGAATGTCATGATCTGGTGAACTTAAAAATCAAAATGCAAAGTGTTTCTTGGGACAAATGAGCTCCATAACCTACTAGAGTAAAAGTTGTAAGTTTCTTAAGATATATGCCAATTCTAACACTTACTCCTCACTGAACACATACTCATTGAGCACAACTACCATGTGCCAGGCACCAATACGAATGCTAAGGATATGACAATAAACTATATTCTCCCTCAAAAAATCAAGTAGGCAATCTATTGTCGTAAATGAGGCAGCCACGTGGCTCCTTATAAACAACTGGGAAAGCTTCCCAGAGGAGGTGCCATTTAAGTTGAATTTTTAAAGTTCAACTACAAAAACAATTCTTTATCTATGCTTCTATCATTGCACAGATTATAAAATGAACAAGTAAATGTTTGTTCTTTTATGAAGTTCCCATTTTTCTATAAAGCAGAAATTAGCAAACTATCATTCGTTCAATAAATATTTTTAAATACACACCATGTGCTGGTATGTGCTAGACAAAAAGGATAAAACGTGGTATCTACTCTCATAGAATTTATATTCCAAAAGGATAGGAAGACAAAAACAAGCAGAAAACTATTACAAACTTCTTCAAATTACAAAGAAAAAAGAAGGAATTTTGAAAATATCTGCTCTTTATACATGATAATAAGGGAAGCTGAAAGAACGGAAAAACAAGGAGTGACAGCAGAGTCAACCGAGGAGAAACAAATGGGGAGGCCCGAGGAGGTAAGACTGGCAAAGACAGATACAGCACCCGTGCACCTTTAATCTAAGTCGTGCAAGGAATCGGAATGCTTTCTAAACACAATGGAAAAACCACTGGAGGTGAAGGTTTCAGGCAGAGAAGCGATGCCATTCAGACTAGGGTTTGTGTGGGATACTGAGCATTAAATCCAGGGACACGCTAACACTGAGCTATCTTTCTCACTCTTTGAGACGAGGTCTCACTTTATTGCCCAGGATGCCCTTGAATTTGAAATCCTATCTCAGCTTCTCCAGTAGCTGGGATTACAAGTGTGAGCCACCACGCCTAGCTCCACTTAGTTTCAAGAAGATTCTTGCTATTCTGAAGAGAATGAATGAAAGAGAATTTTTTTAAGTACATTGGCTAAGGAGATAGCTTGGTGACAGGCACTAGACAGAGTGCATGAGGCCCTAGGTTCAACCCCCAGTAGGGAAAGACAGAGACAGATAGAGAGACAAACAGAGTGATAGATGGAGAGACAGAGGTGAAAATGAGGAATTTTAGATAAATAAAATTAAAACACCGAAAGTGATTTTGCCCAGCAAAAATCATCAAATCATCTCTCATTCCATTACCAACCTAAAGTCTTTTAAATAGCCAGACTTAGCTCAGGCTTTATAACGTGAGTGAGTGAGTGTGTGTGTGTGTGTGTGTGTGTGTGTGTGTGTGTGTGTGCTTAAAACATACAATGCATGGGCCGTGACCTCTGAGAAGGTTTCTGGGAAGCTGAAACAAGTCCATGTGCCTTGGGGTTAGCATTCTTCTCATCCTCCTACTGCAAAGTCACTCCAACGCTCATTTACTCATCTCCTAGTCCACAGTTCCTTGACTGAAAGGAAGGGAAGGGGGACTTCCTCAAGGGTTTTAGGAGACAATAAACCTTACTGAAATGTCCATCCAACAAGGAATGTGATTGCATAAACTTTCTTGCTACTGCCAACTATGTTCCAGGTAGAACTATAAAAGCAACTCTAATTTTCTGGTCCAAATTTGCCAGGTCTCAGAAAGCTGCCTAAAGCAAACTTATTTAAACCCGTATTTTAAAAAGCTTTTCCTCATTCTAAGGTCTTGGACAAGAATAAATTTCCAATAGCATTCACAAATGATAAGGAAAGGAAAGTTAATTCCATTGTCAATCCCTGGGGCAGGTGGCTGAACATCTTAATAAAGGACTGAATGTTAGTTGCACTCAAAGAGATTTTTCTCAAGGTATTTGAAAAACAAAACGGGAGGACAGGGATGTATTTGTTTATTTTTTATTGTAAGATACCTAAAAGTTGGGTACTTACAAAAAGAGGTTTATTTATTTCACAGTTATGGAAGCCAAAAGGCCAAGACTGGGCAACCCCATCTGTTCTACTCTTGTAAGTGCTCCTTGGTTACATCACAACATTCAGGTAAGTGGCAAGGGAAGTCACATGCAGAAGAGGCTGAGCACATGGGGGGGCCTCACCTCAGAACAATTCAATCTTAACAAGACTTCACTGCAGTCTCCTGAAAACTAAATTAATGCCCTCCAAGGACAGTACCTAATCACCTTGCATTAGATCCCACCTACATCTTAAAGGCTCCACCAGCTCTGAACATTCCCACAACAGGAACCAAGCCTTGCACAAGAACCCTTGCGGGGAGTCAAACAACATACAAACCACAGCAGGGGAAGAGTATCAACGAGTGATAACCAGGTGTGAGCTTTACATACATAGTACTTGCATTTAAATTGCCAATATCCCTACAAGGTAAGTATCTCTCCATTGTACTGATAAAAACAATGACCGAGGAAGAATTTACTAGATCTCATAGTCACATAATTATTAAGTAGCTTCGATGCCCCACACTCTTTGCATTAAATAAAATGTTTAAACAAAGATTTAAATTACAGAAATTCTGGGTGGAACTAAACCTTCTACTTAAACAAAATGCTCTCTCAAGCCTAGCCAGGTTGTAAACCTGGTCCCACATTTGCTAAGAACAGGGACACAACTAATCTTGTCTTAGACGTCAGAAATCTGACTATTAAGGATTATTTTATTTGCTCCATCAGTCAGCAGCATAGCAAATGGACTAAAGGTCTCTTTAAAGCAAGTCTGAGCCCAATACAACTTGGCAAAACTACCAAGCTGGAAGAAAAGGGAGTTGTAACTCAGTTGTTTGCCTGTTATGTGCAGGCCCTGATTGCATCTCAAACACACTCCTATCTTTATCACACACAAAAAACCCACCTAGCGACCACTGCAACAGGCATTAAATCTGCATTCCTCCACTTTTTTCCATTTCTATGACCAATGAGCAATCACACACAACCTGGCACATTAAATTATTACTATCCAGGAGTAGTGGTGCACACCTATAATCCCAGTTACTCAAAAGGCTGAGGCTGGAGAATTGTGAGTTTGAGGCCAGCTTAAGCAACAAAGCAAGACTTGGTCTTAACACATCCATCCATGCATCCATCCCAAACATTCCACACTGCAGCTATTATTCAACTATTTCAACTTTTGAAATGATCTTTTCTTTAAAAAAAAATTATTAGGTGTAGTGGTGCACACCTGTAATCTCAGCACTCAGGAGACTGAGACAGTAGGATGACCATGAGGTTAAGACGGGCTTAGCCTGCACATACTACCAATGAATATGGATACCATTCCTGTTTTTAGTTCAAGGATGGCCTGAACTATGTAACAAGACTGTTTCAAAAACACCAAAATAATAATAATAATAATAATAAGAAGAAGAAGAAGAAGAAGAAGAAGAAGAAGAAGAAGAAGAATTATTTACTTAAAATCAAGTCCATCATTTAGATGCTTTAAAATTTAAATTATGAGATCAGCGATCTCCTGTATAATTAAAATTGAGGTCGTGTGATATGGTAATGATTACTGGAATATAGTAATGAGTAATTAGGATCAAATAAAAATCACTGAAGGGCTCTCTAGGGGTCATCTAACCTAATATTCTATGTTGTCAGAAGAAACAATTCAGATCCACAGAGGCCAAACAACTTGTTCAGTACTACACTATTACATAGCTTATCAGTGGGTCAAAAGGATTTTTAAATTCCAAGTCTACTAAGGTCTCATTGGGTAGGTGAACTCTAGGAAAATACCTGTTACATACTGGACAATGACAAAAATATCGGGTAGTGTATGTACTAAGGTTATAACTATATAGTATCATTTAATCTCACCAAAACCTTATAAGTGAGGCATTATCATACCCATTTTACAAGCAAAATGGGTGCCACTGCACATCCTGTAATCCCAGCAACATGAGAGACTGAGGCAGGAGGACTTGAAGTCTGAAATCATGTTAGTCTGGCTGTTAATCTGTATGTATAATTACTTAATAAGAAGTTATGATAAATAAATGAATCTGGTGCTGGTAAAAATACAGCAGTGAGGTGAAGGGGAAATAAAAGAATTGAGATATATTACATACATGCACTAGTTCCCCACAATGAATGCAATTATTATATACTGCAAACATATATTAAGAAAAATTCTTTAAAAAATAAAGTCTGAGGCCATTCTGGTAACTGAGTCTGTCTCAAAATTTAAAAAATAAAATAGGGGGTGGGGATTTAGCTCAGTGGTGCAGCGCCTGCCTGGCAAGCGTGAAGTCCTGAGTTCAATTCCCAGCACCCGAAAAATAAATTAATTAATTTAATTAAACAATATGCATTTTACAAATAAGGAAACCAGGATTCAAAGCCATGTTGTCTATGCCGAAGTCTTCATTTAGTCTTAACCAAGCTACACTATCCTCTCTACTTTCTACTCACCCATTCAGTGCTTGCTAACCAAACAACGGAGCAGGCACTATCTGGGCTCCAGAGATACTAGCAATGAATATGGATACCACCCCTGGTTTTATACAGTTTATGATAACAAGTAAAAACCTAAGTACTTCAGATATAACTGACAAGTGTTTTGGAGGAAAAAAAAAACAGTAAAGTGGTAACAACTACAGAGACAACATTATGTTACCCATCAATGCGAACACTAACAATGTAAGGCTACTACTTCATACCCGTTAGGGTAGCAAGCGCTGGTAAGCATGTAGAGAAACCAGAGCCCACGTGCACTGTTGGTGGGAATATAAAATGAAGGTATATTTAATCTCTGATAGAGAAAACGACTAAACAGAATGAACCCATCAAAAATAACCAGTATTTGAAACAGTACATGTTGAAAGACAAACTGTTCCCTTTCTTCAGTATGATACTCATCTAGCTTGGGCATAAGTAGACACAGTTCTAATCAGAGAAATCTGTCATGAAGACAAATAGATTTTTCCAATTAAACTATCTAAATTACACACATACACAATTCCAATGAGTATTTTTTTTCCATGTTCCTATTCCTGCTAAATTTCTCCAGTCAGTTCCTCTGATGTGTCAGCACAGAGACAAACTGACTACTGCAGAGGTAAAAGCAGTTCATTAAACTCTCTTACTGGATTCAGATTGCTGCCGTGGGAACTGCCTCCTCTTAAATTTCTGGGCTGTTATCAGATAGAAGCAGCTGTTAATCTCCCTGGCTTCCTTTTCAAGGGAATGTGCCAAGCAACAATGGGAGAGAAGAGACCTACGTCCGCAGTTTCCTCAGGTACTTTGCTTTGTATCCATTATGGACTACGAGCACATTATTCAGCTTCTCTCTAGGATGCAGCATCCATCTTCTTGATTTTATTTATTAAATTTCTTGGTACAGATACAGAAAGAGAAAGATAAGACACACATCTATACATATCATGTCTTATATGCATTTTTGGCACTGGCGATGGAACTTGAGGCCTTCATACTGGACTATAAATCCTCAGCCCTTACTCTGAGACAATGTCTCACTAAATTGCCAGTCTGGATTTGAAATTCCAAACCTCCTGCCTCAGCCTCCCAGAGGGCTGGAATTACAGATGTGCATTACCATCCCTGGCTCAGATATATTAGATACATGAGAAAAACATAGTATCTATGAGGGGTAGCTACTACTCTAACAAAGCTACAAGAGTGACAAGAAAAAAGTCTTGAGGGAAAAAAGACAGGTGAAATAAAGAGAAGGTACAATATGGAAGTAAGTGTGAAAAACCTGTTTGTGACTGGATGACTCATTCATATCAATCAAGGAGAGTTGTTTTCTGAAGTTTAGCCTCAAGATAACTTCTTGGATGAAACAATCAAAGATAAGCCCAGCACTCAGGAGGCTAAGGTGGGAGGATTGCCGAAAGTTCAAAGTCAGCCTGGGCTACACAGTGAGTTCAAGGCCAGCCTGAACTGCATAGTGAGACCTTGTCACTAAAACAAAAAGTCCATCAACCAAGGACAGTCTGTATGAAAGGAAAAAAGTTGTTACAAGAATATAGGGTAACTTAACCAAATGAAAAGAAAGTAACAATTATCTATACAAAATGGTAACAAGTCCCTTTAAAAGTTCTGGTTGGAAAAAAACAAGCAAATAGCCGGGCGTGGTGGCTCATGCCTGTAATCCCAGCACTCGGGAGGCTGAGACAGGCGGATCGTTGTGAGTTCGAGACCAGCCTGGGCTACAAAGTGAGCTCAAGGCCAGCCTGAACGGCATAGTGAGACCCTGTCTCAAAAACACCAGGGCCGGGGATCTAGCTCAGCGGCCTAAGTGCTTGCCTGGCAAGCACAAGGTCGTGAGTTCAATCCCCAGTACCACAAAAAAAAAACAAAAAAAACAAGCAAATAATTCTGCTTGGTGACCTATAAAAGTCTACATTAACCATAACCGAAGTTGATGAAGCCAGCATACAGCTACAGCAGTGGTGGCAAACCTATGGCACATGCACAGCAGCAGGCTGTTTGTATCACTGAAAGCTCTAAAAGGTTCACCATCACTGAGCTATCGCCTACCTACCATACACACCACAGAGCATTTTAGTTCTGACGGAATTAAGTCAGTGTACTCATCCCTCATAGACTCTAGAAGAAAGGGGAAAAAAAGAAATCTGCTATTTCTATATTATACAAGAATGGCATTCTGAAATGTTTTTGCTTCCTCTCATCTGAGGAGTTATTATATACAGTCTATCCTTAAGCCTATTTTCCACAGATAGCAGAGTGTAAATGCACAAGTTGAAGCAATGGTAGCTGAAAGAGATTTTAAGACCAGCTTACCCAGCATTTGCTTTTATAAGTCAAATGTAAATTTCATACATATAATCGACTGACATTTGTATAATTCCTCACAGTTACCAAGTACTTTATTTAGGCAGGGTAAATACACATGGTAGATGCTCAGTAACTATTCGAATGAATGAATGATCCCACATGTGCTCAAGGGGCTACTGCCAGGAGAAGGCAAACAAATTAACTCCAAAAAAATGACTAGAGTTACAAAACAGCAGCAGGAAGAAAGAATGGAGCTGCAAGAAGGCACCTTACTTAGCCATTCACTCACTCCACAGAATCGGAGGACCCTTTATGGGCCAGGCACTCTTCAGTCTGCATATTCTGGGAAATGCAGATAAGCTGTTAGAAACTGGCTAACCTCAACCATATTTGGCACACAAATCTCTTTTGTGTAGTAAAGGTTATTGAACTGCATAGTATTTTTCTTAATTTTAGAGCTTAAATTTAAGATGATCTGCACAGTATTTTTAAATGTAATATACACACAATACAATGGACACGATTTAAGTGTACAGTTTCAGTGAGTTTTGTAAGTGTATGCTCTCATGTAACCATCACTCTTGGTCAAGAAAAACATTCCCATCACCCCTCACATCCTTCTGCACTCAATCTCCCACCTCTAGTCAAGTCTGCAGGCCACCACTAATCTCATCCATCATCTACGTTTTATCACTACAGACTGGTTTTGCCTACTCTAAAACTTTGTATAAATGAATTTACACGGTGAGTTCTCTTCTGAGTCTTCTTTCACTCAATGTGTTTTTATTCATCTACATTGTTCCAGGTACCAGTAACTACAATTCATTCCCTTTTCTCTAAGTAGTAATCCATTGTTTGTCTTTTGAATTTGATGGCATTTGAGTTCTTCTCCATTTTTTGGCTATCAAGAACAAAACCGATGCCAGGCATGGTGGTGCATCCCTGTAATCCCAGCACTTCAGAGGCGGAGGCAGGAGGATTGCTGAGTGTTTGAGGTGAGCCTGGGCTACATAGTGAGTTTAAGGTCAGCCTGAACTGCACAGTGAGACCCTGTCTCCCGATCTGCTATAAACATTCACATGGTCTTTATGTAAACATAAGTTTTCATTTCTCTAGGGTAATAAACAGCTGGGAGCAGGATTACTGGGTTGTGTAAGTATGTATCCGAAAAAAACTGAATCAGCATTCTAGACCTACATCTCCATGTGAAAACAGTACAAAACTGCCTTTTTTACAGAGCATGTACTCTCCAACCTGTCATAGTTCCTACGGCTCCTTATTAAAATCCCTAATCTCCCCAATTCCATCAGCTCGAGGTACCTGCTTAGAGACTACAAACAGTTCAGGGCATGGGAAGGAGTATGGCATTAATCAGATTTGCTATTTACAAACTTCTGTGTCATTATGGAGAATCAACTCAGGTGGGAGGAAAAGATGAAAGCAAAGACTGCAATTAAGCATTTACTGATGTCCTGAAAGAGCATGGTGAGGACTAGGCAGAGCTGTTTCAGTGGAAAAGATGAGCAGTTGACAAATGAAATAAGTTTTTGTTTTGTTTTTGGTACTGGAGATCAAAACATCCCAATCTACTCCCAGGGTCTCGCTAAACTGCCACCACAGAATTCTAACTTGTGATTCACCTGCCTCAGTCTTCCTCAGTGCTGGGATGACAGGCTTATGCCACCAGGCCTGGATAAGGACTGAGGTAAAATCTATGCTGTAATTCACAACAGAAGCTGGTAATGGAATGGACATGAGGCAAAAGATGTGAAAGATGATGTGATCCTTCAACTTCTGGCTTACGCACAAGGTAGTCAGAAGTGCCATGCACAGAAATGGGTGACGCTGGAGTCACAGCACTTTTGGCAGGAGGAAATGAAGATTAAGAGTTCAGCTTGGATATAAATTTAAGGTGTCTGTGAGACACCCAAGTGGAAGTGGCAAAGCAGCATCCAAAAGAAATGAAAACACACATTTGGGAATTATCAACATATAAATGTTACGTAAAGCCACAGGACTGGATGAGATCTCCTACAGAGAAAAGAAATAGGAGAATTTAAGGCTGAGCCATGAGAAAAATCACATACTCAAGAGGCTGAGGTGAAGGACACCTAGCAAAAGAGACAGAGCAGCAGAAGAGATAGAATGAACTAGGTATTAGAAGAAAAACTAGGAGGACTGGGGATTTAGCTTAGCCATGTAAGTGCGTGCCTGGCAAGCATGAAATCATGAGTTTGGCACCAAAAAAAAGAAGAAGAAAAACTAGGAGAATAATGTCATCTCAAGTGATAAACTACGCCAAGTATCACTTGCAAAGTAAAATAACAATTTAATTTATTCGAAAAATACACATTAAACACCTACTACATGTCAGGTATTGTCAGTACTAAGAATGCAGCCATAAACAGTCTCCACCTTTAGAAATTATCATCGAGTGGGAGGAGAGACAACAAACAAACGTTAAATGATGGTTAAGTAAAGCGGGATAAGAGGAACTGGAAACACCAGAAATTTCACACAGAGGGATGGTCAGGTATTCTGAGACTATTTCATATGTACACAAATATGCAGCAAATATGTAAATATACCAGAGGTATTGACATCTTATTTTTTTTAAGAGACAGTCTTGCTGTCTTGCCCAGGCTGTTCTCAAATTCTTGAGCTCAAGTAATTCTTCTGTCTTGGGCTCCCAAACGCCAGGCTGACAGACATGAACCATCAGGCCTAGCAATATTCCTTTTTTATATACAGTAATGTCTCTAGTAAGATGACATCTCAAGGTAGACCTTAAATAAGTAAAGGCATAAGTCATGTAAAGATTCACAGAGAGTATTTCAGGTAGATGCACAATAAGCACAAAGACCTGGTAGACCCATGCACAGCAAGGAAACCAGTGGGGCAGCAGCAGAGTACACAAGAAAGGGTGTGGCAGAGATCAGGAAGTTACTTTGGCTCCTCCATAGAAAACAGAGCATAAGAAATCAAGCACATCAGTGAGGCATAGTGGCCCACACCTGTAACCCCAGCACTCAGGAAGCTGAGGCAGGAGGATCACTGAGTTTGAGGCCAGCCTGGGCTACAAAGAGTTCAAGGGCGGCCTGAACGGCATAGTGAAACCCTGTCTCAAAAAAAGCCAGAAAGCAAGCAAGCAAGCAAGCACACACGCAAGCATGCACGCAGTTTTCTTCTCCAACCTCAGCCAGTGCACTATCATTGCCATCAAGCTAATGGGCTGTGCTACTATGGGTAGCAGCAGCTGCCTGTGCCAGCCTGAGGACTCCTGCACCCTGCCCTGGCCTCCAGCCCTGCTGTCACTGTCCACTCAGTTCACTGCTATTCCCAAGGGTCCCACAAGACAGTTGAGGAGTTTGATGCTCCACTGGGTGACATACTTCAACACGCCAGATACGAATGCCCGGGAATTGTGTAAAGGGATAAACACGTTTCTTGGCTATGATCTGGTTCAGAACTCAAAATCATTGATAACTGCTTTGCAGGCAAGCAGATGGCTGAACGATTTTGCTAGCGCTGTTTGTATGCTGAAAGTTAAGGACAAAGGAGGGCCTCACAAGGAAACCTACCCCATGCCATCCAGAAATTTGGAAGAATTTTAAACAAACCCAGAGGAACTGGGCCTTGACAAAGTGTAAACCCACACAAATGGGCTTCCTTCCCAAGGATTTTTATTTGAACAAATTTTCCTTTATTGAGCACCAAACCATATAATGGCAATTTGGCCTTTAATAAACAGAAAACGTGTTTGACCTGGAAAAGAAAAAAAGATGCAAGCAAGTGCAGGGAATCCAGTTCAAAGGGAGTGACTGCAATCACTCACGCAGGTGGTAATAATGATGGAGAGATGGTCAGTTTTATGTGTCAGCTGGGTTAATAGTTCTATTATTCAATCGAACATTAACAGAAGTGTCCCGTGAAGGTGTTTTATAGACATAATGCTCATAATTAGTTGACTTTAAGTAAAATAGATTAGTCTAAATAATCTGGATGAACCTGAGTCAATTCAAAGGCTGTAAGAGCAGAAATGAAGTTTTCCAAGGAATTCCAATCATGGATGCTAACTTCCACTACTGGTAAGAGTTCCAGCCTGTCCTTTTCCACAGCCCAGCCCATCCATGTGGGACTTGCTAAGTCAGGCCCATCATCTACCCCTTGCAGTAAATGCCTTGTATCTGTTACCGCTTCTGTTTCTCTGGCTAAATCCTGACTGGCACCAATTTTGGTGCCTGAAAGTAAGATGCTGCTATAACAAATACTTAAAAATGGGAAAGTGGCTCTAAAATGGGAGGAGAAAAGCTGGAAGAATTTTAGGAAGCCTGTTTAAATAGAAAGAAAGTGAGATGCACAGTAGAGAAACCCCACATTGTTTTAGAGAACATACACAGCTTCATAAGCAGAATGCTGCTAAAATATGAATGTCCAAGGTCCTTCTAGGGGACTTAAAAACTCATACATTCCGATGAAATTTCAAAGCAACATACTGAAGATGTCATCCAGCTTCTCCTTGGTGCTTGCGCTAAAATGCAAGAGGAAAAATAAAATGATCAAAGAAATGTTACATGAAATGAGGATTTGATGATTTAAGAAACCCTTGGTTTATCTAGATCACAAAATATACTAAAATTAGGACATTCACTGCTAAGCAAGCATGCTGTAGAGACAACCAAGGGTGTCGTGGGACAACCTTTACCAGTGCTGAAGGTACTGCAGGTATGTGACTATGTATCCCCTCAACCAACCCTCTGCAGAATCTAAGACCAGAGATGAGACGATCCAGGAAGGCTCTATGGAGGGCTCTCTTGTCTAATGACAAGAATTCTTCAGAGACACACAGGACAGTCACAAGGTTTCTGGGAACACTTTTTCAGCAGGAACACTGCCAGTTTGCCTAATGGACAGAGAATAAAATGAAGAAAGGCAGACTTGGGGTTGGGATCAGTGCTAGAGTGCTTGCCTAGCACATATAGAATCTGGGTTCGATCCCCAGCAATGCCAAAAAAAAAAAAAAAAAGCCACTGGACCACAGAAAGTCAGTATGCAGGACTACTCCTCAAAAGGAAGGAAATTCTGGTATATGGCACTAACTCAAGTAAGTCACCAATATGAGGTACTGAAGAGTAACCAAAATCGAAGCTAGAAAATAGTGGCACATGCCTGTAACCCCAGTCCTCAGGAAGCCAAGGCAGGGGGATCGCTGGAAGTTCAAGGCCAGTGTGGGCTACAAAGTGAGTTCAAGGGCAACCTGAACTGCATATCGAGACCCTGTCTCAAAAAGACAAAAGGAAGAGGAGAGGACAGGAGAGGAGGGGGAGAGGAAGGGGAGGGAAAGAGAGGGAGGGAGAGGAGGATGAGTATCAGAAGCTGGAGGAAGGTGAAAATAGGGAGTTACTGGTTATGAGCATTCAGTTCCAGTTTTGTAAGGTAAAGAGTTCCTGGGACAGATGAATGTACATAACACCACTAAACAATACACTTAAAATGGTTAATACAATAAATTTTACATTATATGTACATTACCACAATTTTTAACAACTGGAGTAGAAAAACCTATCCAACTACAAACCTTTACTACCCTTCAAGAAAAAAAGAAGAGTAATTGAGAGCAGAGGCTACAGCCCCAGGCCCAGAGGACAGTCTCTAGCCACAGAGAATTACTTCCAGGCTTTGAAACCAAATAAACAATTTCCATGCTGGATTATGACACTGCTTAGGCCACTAACCCATTCATTGCTTCCTCTTTCTCTCTCCTGAAATGGGAATGTCTGTAACTATTATACTATGCCTATAATGTGCCCCACAATATTGTACTTTGGGAACAGATAACATGATTCACATGATTCACATAGTGAGAATTTATGTCCTGAAGCTGATATTTAAGATGAGATCTTAAGACTTGAGTTGATGCTGCAATAGGTTAATATTTTCAGGGATTTTGGAATTGGATGAATGTACTGTACTTTGCATGCAGGGCAAAAGAGAATCTTTCTCAAGTATACAGTAATTTGTTACAGCAGCCATAGGAAATTAAACTAATACAGACAACTTAAACAAGGTTAATTATGGTGGAGATGCTAAGGAGTGATGAGATTATAGACATATTCTGAAAGCACAAGAGGATTTGTAGACATAAGTGGTACCTCAGTTCACAAACTTAATTCTTTCCATGATTCTGGTCACAAACCGAATTGAACAAGAACCAAATCTAATTTCCCCATTAGGTCAACATTGAACCTAAACACTGAACTTGATTTTTGTCCAATTCAGTTTGCAACAAGAATTTTGGAAAGAATTAAATTTGTGAACCGAGGCACCACTGTCACTGGATGAAGGCACCACTTCATGGATGAAGTGAGAAAGATGCCTACAAGGAAGATGAGTTACTGCTTCACAAAACTATGGAAAAATTGGCTCAGCAACACGCAAGTCAGTGGGTGACCACAATGAAAATGATTTTGGTAGAATGTGGGGCCAGATAACAATAAAGAAGGTTAAAAAATCCAGAGATGGCAAGCATGGTACTGCACACCTGTAATCTCAGCACTCAAGAGGCTGAGGCAGGAGAACTGCCAAGAGTCTGAGGTAACCCTGGCTATGCAGCAAAACCCTGGCCTCAAAAAAAGGAAGGAAGGAAGTCAGTCAGTCATTCCAGACAGCCAGTTAGTGATGCATCCCAGTACTCTGAGAGGCTAACGGAGGAGATGGTAAACTGAAGCCCAACCTGGACAACTTAGTGAAATAATCTCAAAATAAAACAAGGGTTGGGAATGTAGTTCAGTACAAAGGCTCTGGGTGCAATCCCCAGTGCTGTGAAAGAAAGAGAGGAGAGGAAGGAAGAAAGCCAGAGTACTAGGTTCTTATAATTTACTTTGAATACTGTACTGTTCTCTTTTCAGTTATGCTATTTAACTGTTCATTGCCCTCAACTCTACCTTGCTCCAATCTTTTATAAACCAAAGTTCAAGTAACAAATTGATAAAGTTTCAAGCCAGTATGCTCAAGGGAACATAGGTCAAAGGAGATACATTCACAACACCGCCCTTTGAGCAGGAAAAGGGGTTTCATTCATTCATCAAGTATTTACTGAGCGTCTACTACATGCCATGCATGCCAGGCAACATGCTGGATGCTGGGAATATAGAAGTAAAAAGATATACATGGTCCCTGGCTTCACAAAGATTATGAAAAGAAAAACGTAAGGACTGGGGGTGTAGCACAGCACTAAACCACCTGCCTAGCATGCTCAAAGCCCTGGGTTCAATCCCTAGTAAAGAAAAAAAAATTGTAATTGCAGCTAGTGCTACAAAAGAAATTTTCTGGCTGCTATGAATAATTAACTTGTACTGAAGGACTACTACATGTTAAGTGCTTTACATGTAACTTTTTTTAGTTCTCACACCTAGCCTATAAGGAAATAGAGATTTTGAAAGATTAAATCTCTTGCCCAAGATCATAGAGCCAGAGACTAGTATAGCCAGGATGGAAAACAGAGGTATTCAACCCAAAACAGATCACCAGGCTCTCCAACTACTATTTCCCTTGTAAGGAAACAAACTATGCTTTTAAGAAACGCAACAAGCAAGTGCCCAGAAGAGGCAGGCAGAGAGCATCACGAAGGAAAAGTTTTGAGAATCCTTGCTCTAGAAAGAGCTTTCTAAGTTTTCTAAGCTCACGGGAAGAAGGTGAAATTTGGAGGGTATTCAAAAATCCCTTAACACTCTCCAAATAGAACAAAAGGTTGCACTATAATTAACTCAGTTTTATTTAGGCACCGAATGGGTTATGTTGAAAATAAAATGTCATGAATACCTTGTCCAAATTATACATATCATGTCCATTCATACTGATCTACTAAGTTTACCTTCAGAATCAGTTTTCAGGAAAAAAGGGCGAGGGGTCATGCTACAGAGGCTGATTTAGGAAAATGATTAAATAATTATGACTCAATATATACAAAGATTCATAATAAGGATTATGAAAATAAACCATACCATCCCATGGACATGTTCTGGGTAAAGAAAATCTAAATTTACCATTAGTGTATAATTTGATCATGTTCTTGGTTCCCTATCCCATTCCGGAACACCCTCATCCCTCTCATAAGAAGTATGAACAAAAAGGAAATAGCAATAAGACAATGTGAAACAGATCACTGAATTTATAAAATAGGGTAAAATGCCACATCATCGCCATCCATGCCATGACCTTAGGAAATAAACCTGGAGTATCAGATTCAAAGACTTTAAAAGACTCAGAAGTGAGGCTTTACTTCAGAAAAAGTGATTTTCACCCATACAAGTGCTAAGAAAGAAAATGACCCTTACTTATAATTTCTAGATTCTCTTTCCCTATCTCAAAATAAAGAAAAGGTCCATATAGCAAACTCAGAAAGACTACTTCAGAGGGCTACAGATGCAGCTTGGTGGAAGAGTGAGTTTTTTCCCCAGCACTTAAAAAAAAAAAGAAAAAGCAGGCATGATGGTAGATACCTTTAATCCCAGAACTCTAGGAGGTTGAAGCAGGAGGATCAGAAGTTTAAACCTCACCTGGGGAATCAGTGACTTAATGAGACCCTGTCTCAAAATAGCTAAAAAAAAAAAAGGGCTAGGGATGTAGCTCACCATGAAAGCTGAGTTCAAACTGCAACACTGAGAAAAGAAAAAAAAAGACTAATTTAAATATACTAATCATATTAGTAAACATAAAAATCAACAATAAAGCTGAGGCTGAGTATGTAGCTCAGTGGAAGAGCACTTACCCAGCCTGCGCAAGGCCCTGGGTTTCATCTGAAGCATGACACACACAAACGCGCACATGCAAAAATAAAGTCCAAGTTTCTACCATGATAAAATCACTCTAACACCAAAAGGCAACATGGTATATCCTTAAGTACAAAGAGAAGACAGCTTATGAGTTCCTGTAAATTCTGTGGTAGTGAAAATATGCAAATTAATCATGATTAAGAGACCCTGACATCACTTAAAACCATTTACAGTTAAAGGATACTAAGACAATAAAAAAAATTCTAAAAATGTGGACGTTACAGTACACCCCTTATTTGGTAGTGCTTACTGAACAATTTAACAAAATGTGAAGTTACGATTACAGTTTTCATTTCAGGGATGACAACAAAACACATACAAGGAGGATTTCAAAGAATATTTTAAGAGCTATAATACCTTGATTACGACCACAAAGAATCCTCATTGTTATTGACATTTTTGCTCACTATGCTAAAGACTTGGAAGAGGAAGAGATATTTACTAGAGGCAAAATTTAGGCACCTCATACCCACTGTTCTAGGGAGTGAGAACATTTAATTCAGACATGGGTTCAAGTCCTAACTGTGATCTTCCTAAATTAGTTCTTCTCCAAGCCTGTTATTCATCTGCAAAATGGTGCTACCATTTACGTCCCAGAATGGGGCTGAGACTTACGGGAGTGGTCACAACATGTATCACAAAATAGATGTCAGGTTCTTCTGGCTCCAGGCGCTTAGCAGCCATGGCTTACAGTGCAGATACGGCCAAATCTAAGAACCACCCCACACACAACCAGTCCCAGAAATGGCACCAAGAAACTCCAATCACAAAGATACGAATCTCTGAAGGGGTAGATCCCAAGTTCCTGAGGAATATGCGTTTTGCCAAAAAGCACAGTAAGATGGGTTTCAAAAAGATGAAGGCCAACAATGCCAAAACTATGAATGCACGCGCTGAGGCCATCGAGGTCCTCCTCAAGCCCAAGGTCCCAAAGGGTGTGAACTGCAAGCTCACTTGACTCCCCTGTATCACCCACCCCAAGCTTGGGAAGCGCATCCGGGCCTGCACTGCCAAGAGTCACAGGCTTTGCCGGCCAAAGGCCCAGGCTCCAACCAAGGCCCAGGCTCAGGTTGTTGCTCCGACTTCTGCTCCAGCTCAGGCTCCCAAAGGTGCCCAGGCCCCTGTGAAGGCTCCACAGTAAAGACCTCTATCTGCTGACATGAGGACAGAAGGACTGGCATGACCCCTGGGCTGCCATCTGCGGGGCGGGAAGGGGTGGGACAGGAGGGATGGTGTCCTCCTGTGCTCTTCGTACAAATAAACCCGAGGTAGGATTAAAAAAAAAAAAAAAAGCCAGGCACTTCCCTTTTTCCATATTCTTCCAACAACCTCATGGCGTAAACTCCACTTCACAGATGAAGAAACTGACTCATAAATTGTAGCAGTGAGACTACCACAGTGAATATCCAGGTGTCCTTACACCCTTAAACTGTCATGCAACCTCCTTGGCTGTACTCTCTCAGATTAGGGAGTTCATAATTTTTTTCAAATTATACCCACTCTACTTCTATTTTTGTTGCTTTTTTTTGTTTGTTTTCTTTTGTTTTGCTTTGTTTTTGAGACAGAGTCTCACTATGCAGTTCAAGCTGGCCTTGAACTCACTAGGTAGCCCAGGCTGGCCTCAAACTCAGTGATCCTCTTGCCTCAGCCTCCCAAGGGCTAGAATTATAGGTATGCCCCACCACACCCACTAATAATTTTAGAGGAACAAGACCTAAAAATAGCCCACTCACCTTCAAATTCAGTAACAAATTTAGGATACACTCCAGAACCATCTAAATTCATTACCAGCTCTCATTTACACAGGGAGTGATTCTAAAAGGATATTAATAAGAGTAGGGAGCCAGGCGCAGTGGTGCACACCTGTAATTCTGGCCACTTGGGAAGCTGAAGCAGGAAGAGTTGCCAAGTTCAAGGCCAGCCTGATGAATTTAGTAAAACCCTGTCTTAAAATAAATAAGAAGACTGGGGATATAGATCAGGGGTACAGTACCAGTGGATTTAATCTCCAGTACCACAAACACACACACAAAACAATGGGTAACCAATGACACAGACAGAAAAAAAACTGAGGTATTTGAAAAAAATAAAATTAAAAAGGTTTTGAACAACACTCCTTCCAAGGACGCTATACACTCTTACTCCTGCTGTCTGAGCAGCCTTTAAACACTGGCTGCAGAAGTGGCCTGGGCCCAGCTGCCAGGCTGTCATGGAGCCTTAGATCACTTGATTCCTCAGTGCCTCCAACCAGTTACACAGTGAGGGCTGATGACAGGGACTGAGCTGCAACCTAAGCAATGAGTTCCACACAAGGCATACTGGCAGGTCACCCAATTTCTGCTCCAACACCTGCAGTGACATTGAGTTCAACTATCTTCTCTCTTCAGACCTGATATATAGTTAGTATTTGTAGGAATCCATGCAGTTTGGTTTTTTGTTTTGCAAAGAGGGGATTAAGCTCATTGTGCACTGAGCTATAGCCCAGTTTTTTTTTTTCCATTTTGATGGTGTATTACTTTTCTCACTGCTGAGACAAAGTACCTGATACCCAAAGTTAAAGGAGAAAAGGTTTATTTTGGCCCACAGCTGGCTCCAAGGCAGCGCAGCATGGCAGAGGGGCATCACAGAGGAAGAAAATTCAGTTCACGGCAGACAGAAGGCAGCAAAAGCAGCAATGAGCTCCATCATCCAGGCTACCCACTTTAGGGTGGATAGCATTCATACCCAGGGTGGGGCACCCTTAATCCTAGCATCACACCATGAACAACCCCAGCACCACATCTTTGATCCCAGCATCACCCACCCTAGATTCAGCCACCTCCAAAAAGTCCCATCTATAACATGAGGTTTTGGGGGGGCTCTAGATACAAACCATAACAGCCTTCAACTTGGGATCCTCTTGCCTCAGTCTCCTGAGTAGCTAGGATTATCAGGGTGCCCCTGAGTCTTATTTTAACTGTGGAGTCGAGTTACATAAAACCACTGGTTCACTCCACTTCGTGAAATCAAAATTCTCTAGATTATTGAATTGGAAAAACATGCTGCAACAGCAGTGGTTAACATTTAAATGTCCCTTTCTCAATACTCTTATCATTCTACACTCATTCATTTCTGATTCCAACCTCATTCAGCCACAGTCAGTCTATGTTACTGCCAAAAGCCAGTAACCATGGATTCTAATAATCATTACAATGATGGGCATGTAAAACTGTTCCAAAGACTTTGTTTTGTTTTTGCTTAGTCCTCACTACAGCAATATAAAGTAGGCACCCTTATTACCCCCATTTTACAGCTAGTGAGACACAGAAAAGTCAAAGTAACAAAAGTATCATAGTCACACAGCCCAAGGTCATTCCCACAGCTGGAGCCTAGATTCCAGCCAAACAGTCAGAGTCTATGATTCGTATCAACTGCCTGTCCAGCACTGATAATTTATCACTTTTTTCAGTATCAGAAATATGAGCCCACCCTCTCCTTACACACAGAGATCAAATATTTGTCTTAACTGTCAATACTGGCTTAGATTACTGTATTTACATTTCATGTGGGCTGGGGGTGTAGTTCAGAGGTGGAGCACTGGTCCAGCATACACGGAACTGGGTGGCCCTAATTCAGTGTCCATTTCCACATATAAGCTAACCATGTGGAAGGCACACAATAAGCATTTTTAAGTATTAAAAGAATTAGAGGGCTGGGGATATGGCTCAGTAGCACAGCGCTTGCCTGGCAAGCATGAGGTCCTGAGTTCAATTCCCAGTACTCACTCAAAAAAATAAATAAATAAATAAATAAATAACAAGAGTTTTCTTTCCAGCAGGTCATGGTGGCACATGCCTGTAATCTCAGCACCCTGGAAGGCTGAGGCAGGAGAACTTTCAAGTTCCAGTCCAGCCTGGGCAATTTACTGTGCAACTTTCTGAAATCCTCTCTCAAAATTAAAAAACATAAAAAGGACTAGGGATGTAGTTCAGTGCAAAGGTCATGAAGTCAATCCCCAGTACCACAATATAATAAATGGGGATTTATTTCAGTGGTAGAACACTTGCCTCGCATGCATGAGAGCCTGGATTCAACCCCTAGCATCACAAAAATAAGAAAGAAAGAAAGAAAATGTTCCTATGTCAGTTCCAACTATCATCCCAGAAATACATATATATTTATACACACAAAAGAAAATATTTGTTCATGATTCTATAATCAATATCTATTAAGCACTTGATATGTCCCAAAACCAACTCTTGAAGCCAGAAACAACAACAACAACAACAACAACAACAACAACAACAAAAAAAAAAAAAAAGGCTAGTACAGACTTGCAGTCATTGTTACTCATGCGGCTAAGGCAGAACAGATGGATCACCTAAACCCAGGAGTTCGAGACCAGCCCTGGCAACACAGAGAAACCTCACTTAAAAAATACAAGAAAAGAAAAACAAATACCCTCCCCAACGGGAAACTCTACAGTCTAGTATATGCTACATAGTGTTCTCTTTAAATGTAACAAAGCAATCTTTGTTCATATGATTTCAAAATTCTAATTCTTCCTTTATAAATTAAGTCTACAAATCCTTTTTTTTACACAGATTTAAACTGTAATCTTGAGAGAAATGTACGTTTAATAAACTGTGTAAAGTTCCTTGTTTAGAATTTATGTATATCAAATGTCCTTCGTTTCACTGTATGTGTCCACAGGCCACATCTTTTATTATCACCACATTTATAAGTATAAAATAGCATTACAGATAAACTTTATTACAGTGACTCTAAATCAAAAATGCTAGTCTAATTTTTCTTTTTTTTTTTTGTACTGGGGCTCGAACTCACAGCCTCACGCATGCCAGGCAGGTGTTTATGCCACTGAGCTAAATCCTCAGCCCTTCTAAACCAAAAATGAAACTTTACTTCACAGAAAATAATTTTTGACAGATATAGTAAAATAATACCAGAACATGGATAGAACTTTCTAATCTCTTTTATATTTACTTCCCAGCCAGGAATGGTGGCGCAGGCCTGTAATCCCAGCACTCCAGGAGGCTGAGGCAAGAAGATGACAAGTCAACCGCAGCCTGGGCAATTTAGCAAATTACAGAGGTCCTGTCTCAAAATTTAAAAAGAAAAAAAATGGGCTGGGCGTGGTGGCTCACGCCTGTAATCCCAGCACTCGGGAGGCTGAGACAGGCGGATCGTCGTGAGTTCGAGACCAGCCTGGGCTACAAAGTGAGCTCAAGGCCAGCCTGAACAGCACAGTGAGACCCTGTCTCAAAAACACCAGGGCCGGGGATCTAGCTCAGCGGTCTAAGCGCCTGCCTGGCAAGCACAAGGTCGTGAGTTCAATCCCCAGTGCTGCAAAAAAAAAAAAGTCAAAATGGGGCTGGGGCTGGTGATGGTGATGCATGCCTATAATCCCAACACTCTGAAGGCTGAGGCAGGAGGATCACCATGAGTCTGAGGCCAGCCAGGGCTACATAGTGAGTTCAAGTGCAAACTGAATTACACAGTGAGATCCTGTGTGTGAAAGCCCTGGGTTCAATCCTCAATACCACAAAAATAAACAGATACTCCCACAAAGCACAACTAAAGGAAAGGAGCATACGACACCTCTAAATCAGAGATTCAAGCCCTGGCTCTATCACTAACTGTAATTTTGGTTAAATAACTACCTGAGCCTCAGTTTCCTTATCTTAAAGTAGAGGTAAACTGGACCTCATGAGGTTCTTGTGAGGATGAAGTAATACATTAAAAGCCTGGCTCGATGCCTGGAGAGCACAGTGAGCATCCAGGAACGTTAAGTTTCTTCCCTCTTCCCCACAGCTGCTGACTGCTGTCAGGTTTGTCAGGAGCCTTTCTGTTTGATTGCCTTCGCTGGAGTCAAGAGGTAGATTGGAGGCCAGCTTCTTTGTGAAGCCTTTTCTTTTTTTTTTTTTTTTTTTTTGAAACAGGGTCTCACTTTGTAGTGCAGGCTGGTCTTAAACTAACTCACTATGTAGACCAGGTTGGCCTCAAACTCATGCTGATCATCCTACCTCAGCCTCTGAAGTGCTGGGATTACAGACTCAGGCCTATGCTATGCGAAGCTTTCTCACACCTCCAAAGGAAAAGTTCCCTCCACACTGCTATGACTGGATTTGCACCCAGACATCATTTCAGTTTCTTAAAACCAAGTCACTTTTACCTCTCCCATTAAACTATGAGCCCCTGAAAGCAGAGATCATATCTCCATAATCCCAGCTCAGAGAAACAGCTGGCACATTTCAGGCCTGGAACAAAAGTTTGCTGAATGAGTAAATGAAGTTATTTAAGAAGTACTGGTAATTACTATTAGGTGACCCAAACTTTATGGTTTTGCCCTTAATGGGTTGAGATCCTTTTTTATATCCTTTTGAATCCCTCTCTCATAGCATTTGGCAGTTTACTAAGAACATGGAAAGTCTGCAATAAATACTTTTGGATGATGGGATCTACATTACACTTTGGTCTCTATGATTTAACTCTAGATAAAAAATCCTAGTGGATGTGTCTTTGGGAAGCCTTTTTTGTCTTGTTTTGCTTTGTTTTTCTTTCAGATTTTTGCAGTAGTAGGGTTGAACTCAGAAGGTGCTGAGGAACTACATCTCCAGCCCCCTTTTGAGACAAGGTCCCATTTAACTGCTGGCCGTGAACTTGTAATCCTCCTGCCTCGGCCTTGTGAGTAGCTGGAATTACAAGTATGGAAAGTCTTTTAAACAGGAGCTCTTAGCTGGGTGTAAGGCCCACACCTGGAACTCCAGTTCTCTTGGGAGGTTGAAGCAGGAGAATTGCAAGTTCAAGCCCAGCCTAGACAATTTAGTAACTTAGCAAGACCCTGTCTCAAAATGTGAGTAAAGTAAAAAGTGCTGGGGATGTACAGTGACTCATCCAAAAACCCTGGGTTCAGTAGCCAAGTACCGCAGAAGTGGGAGGTCATTCTTAACGGCATTAGCAAAGAACTGAAGAAAACACGAGAGCTGGGCTGGAAATACTCTTTCCTCCTGTATCTGGCTGTGTATGGGTACCTTTTCCCTTTGGTTTTTCTTTTTCACGGTATTGGAAATGGAACTCAGCGCTTCATCCATGCTAATCAAGTGCCTACCACGGAGCTAAATTCCAGCTCTTATTACTTTATTTTGAGGCTGAATCTTGCTAGGTGGGCCCAACTTTTGATCCTCTCGCCTCAGCCTTCCAAGTAGCTGTGATTACAGGCCTGAGCCACCACACCTGGCCCCAGCATGTGTTTTTGAAAGAAACAGTAATGGTCCACTTCTTATTCATTTCACTTAGAAAATGACTATTATAAAGCCCTTTGATTTGATATGGAAAATGGAAACGTTAGGTTAACCTTAGTTTAATAACTTTGAGCCAAATGTTCCCCACCCTGCAGTCCTGGGCCAGCTGGCTGTACTGTCACCCATGGGAGGTGGCTATTTGCAACAGTAAAACTTCATCAGTAATTGGGGCGTGCGGGGAGTCCCCGAAGGTAAAACACTCAGGTTTAACGTCTTATTGAAAATTAACCTTAAGTTACAGGCTTTGGCTTCATTTAGTAAAGATCTCGAAAAAAATCTCAAAAGCTGGTAACTTGGGAACATTCTAGGCATCCTACAGATTTAAAACTGGGTAAAAACACGTGAAGCGCAGGCATAATTTCGCGGCTGTACCTAAGGAACGTATTTCACCCTCCTGTATACACACACTCCCTGCCACGGAGAGGCGGCAAGCAGTAAACTGTCCACCAAACTGCCCTTCAATGTCATCACAAAACAGCAAGAGAAGCGAGAGTCTGACAACGCTAAGCTGCCCTTAGTGCTTAAACACACACTGATCTACCTACCAGTCTTTCGGAACACGACATCGGCAAAGCTAGCCTGGGCCCTTACCATGTGCCCAAGACTGTGTCCAAATTTTTAAGTGAATTCTTACATTCAGCACTTACCAACCCTCACCGCAGGTGACGGGCACTGTTATTATCCTCGCCCTGCACATGAGAAAGCTGGAGGGGAAGATTACACAGGTAGCAAATGGCAGGCTGGGGAGTCATCTGGAAAGCTGCAGAGCTCCAGATCTCAGGGCTTTCTTCTGGTTACAGTGACGGGGGCGACTCATCAAAGCGTCCTGACACTTTACAGACACTTTCTTGGCTGTCAAGTTTCGAATCTACACTGGGTGCTTGCAGAGCGGGTGGCATTCGGGACACCGCGCAGGATTCCAGTTCAGGTGCGACTCCCGGCCCGGAGAGACTCAGGATTGCATCTGGATCCTGGGCGTTTGTTCAGATGCCGAAAAGCGCCGCAGTGAAAAGGCACCAGAGGCTCAGCCAGGGCGGGAATCCCGGCGCCCCACACCCGGCGCAGCGCGACCCGGCCAGGCGGTGCACAGGTGCACGGCCGCGCCCGACTACCCGGCCCGGCGACCGGGGCTGCGCGACCCCGGCCCCGAGGAGAGAAGGGGCGGGGCAGGAGCGCGGCGCGGAGGGCCGGGGGCGCGCGCGGCGGGGGCGCGCGGAGGAAGGATGCTCGGGCGGGGCGCGGTGGGGGAGGGGTCCCGGCCCCGACTCTCACTCACCGCCTAGCTCTCCTCGCGGGCCGGCCGCCGCGGTCTGCCCCACTCCTGCGCCAGCCGCTCACGTCTCCTCCCGAGGCTCAGCCTCCAGCCAGGGCCTGCGAGGCTGGAGAGAAGTCGGCGCGAGCGGAGAGCGTGTGGCGAGCCCAGCCGAAGCGGTGGGGAGGGTGGGCCGGTCGCTCGCGCCGCCGCCACGGCCAACACACGCACGGACACCGCTGGGTCCTCTCAGGCACGGAAGCTGCGGACCCTCCCACCACACCCGCCTCCCGCCTCCCGCACCGCCCGCCGGAGAAGTGACAGCGACACTAGCCAATCAGAGTTCTTATCGAGGTCGGTTCGGCAGACTGAGGGGGCGTTTGGAGAAGGAAGGGGAATGAGGGAGGCGAGGACGGCGGCGCGACTTCCTGTGACTGACAGCACGGCGTAGCCAATGGGCAGCGAGAGGATGACCTCATCGCCAAGGGAAGTCTGGAACTGGAGGAGCCGGAGCGAGGAGGTGGGAAGAGGCCGGCGACGGGCGGAGGCTTGACTCTCGATCTTAAAGAGGCCGCAGCCCATTGGTTGCCTTGCCCAGAGAAGGGCGGCGGACCGGCTGGAGAGCAGTCCTGCGGAAGGGTCAGTGCCCTTGCCAGCTCCTACCGCAGTAATTCTCCAGAACCCATCCCGATCCTTCTCGGGCTTTAGGGGCGCCAGGGCCTAGGGGACCCTAAATCGATTATTTCACTTTCACGCCTCCCAAAAGGAGACAATAAATTCCGCTCTGGCCTGGAGCCCTGAATTCCCGCTACGCCCCCGCCCCCGAGGCCCGCCGCCTCGTTTCCCTGAATCCGTTTCCCGACGTCGAAGGAGGGTACTGACACCGACCGTCCCTCCCCGCCGCTCTCTAGTGCTGAGATCATCAGCGGCCGAAGTGATCCGGGCTTGGAGAAGGGAAAGGGCTGGGCAACCCAAGACCTGGTCTCTGCTGGCTCCCAGAAGGGTGTCAGCCAAGGGACTACGGTGCTAGATGAATCTGGAGACTCGGGCAATTCTCAAGTATTGCCGGGTGTGATCCCAGCACTCGGGAAACTGAGGCAGGAGGATCGCTGCGAGTTCGAGTTCGAAGCCAACCTGGGCTACATAGTGAGTTCAAGGCCAGGCCGAACTACCTAGCGAGACTGTCTCCAAAATCCGAAATAAGGACCGGGGATATAGTTCAGCGGCACAGCGTCTGCCGGTCATGAGTTCAATCCCGGGCACAAAAATAAATGATTCTAAAATGCTGACGTGTAGCGAAGGACGTGTGTGTGAGTGTGTGTGTGATAGAGGCCACGCACTTACGAAGAATACAGACTAAAGGGAAGAGAAACAAGTTCAGCAAGGCCCACTGTGATAAGACTTGCGCTGGGGGCAGCGGCCCCCTCCTGCCTCCTTGCAGGCAAACCGTCCCCACCCTCGCCAGCAGCCGTGGGAGGGAGCCCCGAAAGAGAAATAGCTCCAACTCGGTGGGGTGGAAAAGAGAGGAAGGCTTTGCCCAAGGCTTCCTGGGACGGGTTCACCAGAGCGGGAAGGAGGGAGGAGCAGTTTAGTTGGAGGAGGAGGGGGTAAAAGTACCAGACTGAAGCGGGCCGTGCGTGCGCATCCTGAGTGGAGACCGGGGGCGGGTGCTGCTCTAACAGCGCCGAAGCCAAAGCGGTCCTGCTAGTCCCAATTATGCACCTAGAGATCAGCTTCGACTCCAGTACCAGGGGCTGAAGGCAGGCTGAGGCGGGTAGGGAAGTGGGGGAACCCTGTGGCTCCTTAGCCTTTTCCCCAGACAAAAAAAAAAAAAAAATTCTTCCACAGAAGCCCTGATAAATTATTTACTCCACAAATCTTCTTGAGTAAGACGTGGAGCGGGTAAGACAGACAGATGAAGTCACCGCCCCAGAGGTGCTTACACAAAGGGCGGGCCTGGGGCTGTGCCTACCCCGAGTGTGGACAACAGAGAGGCAGAGGCTGGCCCAGCCTTGGAGGAGAAAGTACCAGGGGTGTGGTCCTTGGCGTGGGGCAGATTTCCCCAGGACAAGACCAGGGTGGGGCGTCCTGGATATTGTCCACGGGACACAGCCCTCAAGAAAAAGTGAAAGTGAGAAGGAAGTCTCAGCCTGTCCTGTTAGTCACAGGGAAGCAATTTGCCCAGCCTGTTCAGGGCAGGCTCACACATCTCCCTGTACTTTTTCTTTCTGAGGGAGCTGGGGGCGGGGGCAGTCAGAAAACTTAAATTGTATACACTTTATATACGTGTGTTGTGCATATGCGAAGCACTCCTATGTGTTTCTTATGGGTATTTTACCTCCCTCTAACCTCTGACTCCGGAGCCTAAATTGTCCTTTGAAGCTTCCCAGAACGCGTCTGTCTAATTCCAGCTCACCCCTTTCCCATGCTTCCCACCCTCCAAGATGATAAAGTCCCCTCCTCCTGCCTGCAACTCAGATCATAGTTTCCAACCCAGATGCCTCGTTATCATAATGACCTCATGTAGACATTCTTCAATTTGTTAGGATCTACTGGGGACGTGTGTTGTTTTGGTCCTTCCAGAAAATATTCTCTTTCCTCTGGTAAGGCGACCCTAGATTCCTCAGGTCTCTCTTCCTCACCCTCTATCCAGGTGGCTGAACTGGGAATGACTTCACCACTCACATTCCAGGGGTAACCTGAGTGGCCAGCCCTGACCAATCAAAGCACTGCCACCTGACCAGCACCCTTTGTATTGGTTGATTCAGGAAGGTCATGTGACTGAAGACAGTCCAATGAAAATGAGCCCTGAGACCTTTGTTAGAGTTAGTGGGGTGAAGTGTTTTGCACGAGGCTCTGAACCTTCTGGTTTCTACGTGGAGCGAATAGGGAGGACCACAGGGAGAATAAAGCAATACAAATAAATACATAAAAATAATCAGAGCTCAGATACAAAGGCCACTATACGTATATAACTCTATTTGAAAACCCGAGCCCCAGGAGACTGAGGCAGAAAGATCTCAAGCTCCAGCCCAGCCTAAACAATGTAGTCACTTAATGAGATGCTGATTTTAGGGGGGAGCAGCTGGAGTTCAGCAGAAGGCCCTGGTGCAATCCTGAGGTGGGGTGGGGAAGCTGGATATAGTTCTTTTCTTTGGTTAGATGAGGGAGGGTCTTTCAACACACAGACCCAATGGACAGGATTTACCGAGGGAAGAAAAACCTGTAAGGGAAGAAATGGAGCAGGACAGGAGGAACTCCAAGGTCAACCCAGCAAGGCCCAGCCTGCATTAGTCTTAACCCCCAGCAGGAGAGCTCCGCAATTGAAGCCCTTTGTGTCCTGATATCTGTCTGCCCCTAGTCACGGGCCCTGGGGGAAGGGCGCCACAGTCCCCAAGGCATCCCCTCAGCTGAGGACCACTGTGGAATTCCGGGCACCGTGGCCTGGGGGGTGGGTGCCCCAGGCTCCGAGACTCCCAAACCTGTAGTTGGGTTTCTGTTGCTTGCAACCAAAATGGGACATTGCAGAGGAGCCAGGCATGTGCTGAGCAGCCCAGAGCGCACAGAGGCTGTGTCCCTCGCTGCTGCCATGCGCGGGGACGAACTCACAGCGGACCCTTCACCAACTGATACTAAAGCAAATTCATTCTTTCTTGTATTTGTGTAAGTGTGTGTGTGTGTGTGTGTGTTGCTGGGGATCGAACCCAGGGCTTAGTGCATGCTAGGCAAGCACTCTACAACTAAGCTAAGCCCTCATCCTCTATAATTGATTCTTTGATACAGATATAGGGCCTTAGGCCTAACCCTGATGGTAACCAACAACCAGGTATCCGTTTTATTTTGTTTTGTTTTAGTTTAGTTTAATTTTGTTTCATTGAGCGGTCTGGATTTGTAGCCTAGGCTGACCTCGAATTGGTGTGGATTCTCCTGCTTCAGCCTCCTGAGTGCTGGGATTACAGCTGGGTGCCACCATACCCAGTTCAAATGTCATTTGTCCATTTCTAGTCATTCCTGCAGCTTGCTAACAACACGGCAGATCCCACCCTGTTGTCCACTCACGTGGGCTCCATTTCCAGTTTTGCAAACGTCACTTGGTTTACAGGCCACTGGTGTTCTTAATTTACTTTATTTATTATTATTATTTTTTTTTTTTGTGGCACTGGGATTGAACTCATGACCTTGCGCTTGCCAGGCAGGCGCTTATGCCATTGAGCTAAATCCCCAGCCCTCCATTTCCAGTTTTGTTGCTATTGCAAAAGGGGCAAAGACGATGAGACAGACCTTCAGGAGACCACAAGAAACTGATTCCACCCCTTGTAGCTAGTAACCCAAATTCCTGGGAAATGAACCACTCACCCCCACCTCTTCCTCTCTCGCTTCCTGGGGAATTCCCCAAAGGTATTTCATAGAACCTGACCACGCAGACCCCCACACACCCGCTCCTTCCAGCTGCTTCTTAAGTATTTATATCCAGGTCGGGCTGGTTGCCTTTGAATGCCTTTTGTTTATCTCCATCTGCTTAGTCCCAGGCCTCCTTCCACTTCCTCTAGGAAGCCCTTCAGTACACCTCCAGCCTGTGTGGATCTTTCTCCAACAATCTATAGTTCCTACTAAGTGTGATCCAGTTATCAACATCAGGCTTCCTCCTTGTGATGGTTGCTATTGAGATGTCCATTTTCCAGATGAGGAAACTGAGGCTTGAGTTCATTAAATAACTTACCCGCTATCTCACAGCTAAAAACTAGCAAGGTCAGGTACTGACACTAAAATGAGAGTTCTGGATGCAAGTCAATAAACTCTCGCAGGCTACATACAAGGAGCTACAGGAACTATTTTTTAAAAAAGTGAAATAGACCTGGGCGTGGTGGTGCGTGGTGGTAATCCCAGCATTCAGCAGGCTGAGGCAGGAGGATCACCTCAAATTTGAGCCCAGCCTGAGCTACCTGATGAGTTCAAGTCCAGCCTGAACTACACAGGGAGACCCAGTAAAACTGACCACCCTTGCCCATACCCAAGAACAGGGGCCACAGACACTGAGCAACTGAACAATGCTGTCAGGACAGGAAACGATAAGAAGGGAGCGGTCTGGCCTGGAGGAGCCCGGGAAGGCCCCAGGAAAGCCTTTGCCAGGCAGAGCTGAGGCAGGACACTGCAGCTCCCGGGGCACTGTGAGCAACAGAAAGGAAACGCAGGACAGGTTGGAGCAAGGGACTTGTCGGATGTGGCTTGGGTGCTTTGTGAGACCTGTCAAGGCCAGGGAGGCTGTGTGTTTTTGAAAAGAAAATTCGGACTGCAGACGGCGAGTTAATATTTATTGGGTGGGGGCTGGGGATTTAGCTCAGTGGCCTAAGTGCCTGCCTGGCAAGCGCGAGGTCACGAGTTCAATCCCTGGTGCTGCAAAGAAAAAAAGATTTACTGGGTGTTTGGAATGGATTTGAGGGGGCTGGAGGTATGGCCCAGTGGGAAAGAGCATGTGTGTTAGCATGAACCGGGCCCCTGGGTGCAAGCCTAGTGTAAAAGCCCTCTGGAAGACTGAGGCAGGAGGATCAAAAGTTTCAGCCCAACCTGGGCAACTTGGGAGACCCTGGCTGTTGTTTTGTTTTGTTTGTTTTGTGGTGCTGGGGCTTGAACCCAAGGCCTTTGTACCAAGCTACACTCCCAGCCCTTTTTTATTTTTTATTTTGAGGCAGGGCCTGGTCCCATAACTCAGGCCAACTCAACCCAAGTCTGACCAACTGAAACTCCCCATGGGATTTCATTTTGCTTTTGCTTTTGTTATTTGAGGCAGGCTCTCCCTGCATAGTCCAGGCTGGTTTTGAACTCACCGTGTAGCCTAGGCTAGCCTCAAACACACAGAGATCCTCCTGCCTCAGCCTCCCCAGTGCTTTGTATACAGGCAGGCACCACCTCGCCCTGTTTGAGATTTCATTAAAGCCATCTTTGGGTGCTTTGGAAGAAAATCCGAACATGCGCTTATATTCAGTTTGACTCATGTATTTGGGGCCTACTCAAGACTGGGCATCTACAAAGGCGAAGGATCACCAAAGCATGGATTCTCAACTGGGAGAAAAGGAATCCGCACTGGGTTATGTCCTCCCACAGCCTCTCCCAGAAGGTGGGCTCTATAACCTGTTCTTTGGCTCCCTCTAGTGGTTAAAATCGGGACATCTTTACCTGCTAGAGAAGAGAAGACTGCTCGCTGTTCAACCAGAGGGAACTGAACAGAAAATTCTATCACTTGTGGAGCAGAAACGTTCGATTTTTTAAAATAAATATTAGCAGAACGTTTTTTTCTCTCCGGTGAAAGATGCCCAGACTGTCACAGTGGAAGGTGAAGAGACCCAGACACACAATTTCAGTGGATATTAAAATTACTCAATAATCAAGATAAACTATTTCAGTGCACTACTTCAATACGATATTTCAACAAATCAAAGTTGAAGCCAAAAATCCATGATGAACTAAATAATAAAAATTTCAATACAGAAATGAAGGATCTAATTCTATACTTGCCCTTCCCGTACCCTAATCTTTTCTGTTTTTGTCTTTGTTTTGAGACAGTCTTGCAGCCGGGTGTGGTGGCACACTCTTGTAATCCCAGCACTTGGGAGGCTGAGGCAGGAGGATCACCATGAGTTTGAGGTCAGTTTGGGGTACATAAGTGAGTTCAAGGCCAGTTTGAAGTACGTAGTGAGACCCTGTCTCAAAGAGAGAGAGAGAGACAGACAGACAGACAGACAGAGACAGAGACAGGGTCTTGCTCTGTAGCTCAGGCTGGTCTCTCTTACTTGTCGCAATCTTCCTGCCTCAGCTTCCCAAACACTGGGATTACAGAAGTGCACCATTGCACTCAACTGCTTCCTGTATCCTAATCTTAATCAGCAGACACAAGCCAGCAAGAAGGCAGCCCCGGCCCCAAACGCTCTGCTTGAGAGCTTTTGAAGGTGACAGCTCAAAACTTCACTTTTGCCAGGCATGGTGCTGCACTCCTAGAATCCCAGCACTCAGGAGGGTGAGGCAGGAGGATCTCTGTGAGTTCAAGGCCAGCCTGGACTATATAGCAGGACGCTGACTCAAAAAACAAAACTTCACTGTAGAAAAATGGAAGGGGTAATTTTCAGAGTTTTAAAAATTTTTAAATTATTATTCTTGTGGTACTGAAGATTGAATGCAGGGGTGTTCTGCCACTGAGCTACATCCTCATTCATTCTTATTTCCTGACAAGTTCTTGCTTAATTGCTAAATTGCCCATCCCCCTGCCTCGGCCTCCCAGAATGTTGGAATTACAGGCATGCACCGCCAAGCTTGGCTTATTTTATCTTTTTTTTTTTTTACACAGATTCTCATGAAATTGGCCAGGCTGTCCGGAAACAGCCTCCCAAATAGCTGAGGTTAGATGTATGCGCCACCGCACCCGGCCCTTCCCAGACATTCCCGCCACACAGAGACCAGGCTTGCATCCCACTGGGAGTAGCCAGAAGCCCTGCTGCAAGCCAGACATTTCTTTAAGGCTCTTGTTGAAGCACATTTTGAATTTGACTTCACATTATAACCATTTTTGGTTTGTTCTGTTAACCACCCCCTACCCCCCAACCCCCGCCCTGTACTGGGGATTGAACCCAGGGCCTTTACCCTGGGCCTCATCTCCATCCTTTTATTTTCATTCTTGAGATAGGCTCTTGCTAAGTCATTAAATTGCCTTGGCTGGGCTCTAATTTGTGATCCTCCTGTCTCAGCCTCCCAGAGTGCTGGGATTATAGGTTGCACAGAAATATGGCCTGCTGTGTGTGGCCGTATTTCTGTGCATGACTGTAGTTTGTCATTCTCTCTGCATTGCAGGAAGGTATCCAGTCCGGCTGAGTGTGTTCGGGCTGTCTTCCATGGGAGGACACTGGCATGCGCATCTCTTGGGTGACGTAGATGCGCCTGTTTCTTGAGTTCTGCCAACCAGCTATCCAGCATTTCCAGTCATTTTTATTTTACCCAGGTGAGTGGTAGTGGAGTGCCATGGTGCTGTAATTTAGTTAGCATTTTCCTAGTGAGTGATGGTGTGAATAATCCTTTTAAGCCAGGTGTAGTGGCACATGCCTGTAGTCCCACTACTCAGGAGGCTGAGGCAGGAGGATTGCCACAATTTTGAGGCCAGCCTGAGCTACACAGTGAGTTCAAGGTCAGCCTGAATAACATGGCCAGACCCTGCCTCAAAAAACCAAAACACAAAACAAAACAAAATTTTCAAAAAGTGGAAACAAAGCTTTCATAAATAGAAGGGGTAGGAGGGGCCTAAAGGAAGGCAGAGGAATGGGGAAAAAAAGAATCAAATTACAGCATGTACAGGTACAAATTTTCTATGATGAATGTGATCATTATGTGAATCTAAAATGTACCAATAAAATCTGATGAAAAAATTTTCACTGGCATTCTTCATGAAACTTGAAAAAAATCCCAAAATTCATATGAAAACACAAAAGATCCAGAATAGACAAGGTAATCCTAACCAAAAGAGCAAAGCTGAAGGTGTCATAACATCTAACTTCAAATTATACTACAAAGCCATAGTAAGAAAACCAGCATGGCACCAGCACAAAAATAGACACTTGGAAGAATGGAATAGAATAGTGGACACAGAAAAAAATCCTCATGGTTATGAACATTTGATTCTGCACAAAGGAGCCAAAGACACACGTTGGAGAAAGACCCCTTAGCAAATGGTATGGAAGAAGTTGGATCTCCAAATGCAGGAGTGTGAAAGCAGATTCCTGTCTGTCACCTGTACACAACCAATCCAAAGCAAACCAAGGCTTAGCTCTGAGTGGAAACCTTGACATTGCAGAAGAGGACCTAGGGAAGCACTTGAAGCCACAGGCAACAGCTAAGACTTCCTCAAAAGGACTCCAGGAGCACAGGAAATCATAGCTGCAATCAAAAAATCAGAGCGCATCAAATCCAAAAGTTTCTGTAGAGCCAGGCTTGGTGGTGCACACCTATAATCCTAGCACTCGGGAGGCTGAGGCAGGAGGATTGCTGTGAATCTGAGGCCAGCCTCGGTTATATAGTGAGACCCTGTCTCAAAAAACAGAACAAAAGAAAAGTTTCTGCAGAGCCAGGGAAATAACTGAGAGAGCGAAGAGACAGCCCAGAGGAGAAGAGGAATCTCTTTGGCAGCTACTCTTTCAACAGTGGGTTAATATCTAGAATGTTAATAGCTAGGATATCTAGAACTCAAAACTCTCACCACTGAAAAATCAACCAGCACAATCAATACTTGGGCAAATGAATGGGACAGACATTTCTCAAAAGAATACAAATGCCAATAATTAGATGAAAGCATGTTTACTATCTTTCACCATCAGAGAAATGCAAATCAAAATGATAATGAGATTTCATCTCACACATGACAGAATGGCTAACATCAAAAATACAAAAAGTAAACTGAGGTGGCCCATGTCTTTAGTCTCAGCACTCAGGAGGCTGAAGCAGGAGGATGGTCATAGGTTCCAGGTCGTACCACTCCTTGGTGTATCCCCAAAGGAATTAAGATCAACATAGCATAGGGATACTTGCGTCCTTGTGTTTATTGATGCACGATGCACAATAGCCAAGGTTTGGAACCAGCCTATGTAGTGATCAATGGATGAATAAAAAAAAATGTGGCACAGATACATAATGGAATATTATGCAGCCTTAAGAAGAAAATTGTGTGACTTGCAGGAAAATGGATGGAGTGAAGGATCATCATATCAAGCACAATAAGCCAGACTTAGAAAAGCAAGAATTGCATTTTTTCTGTTATTTATAGAATCTAAAAAGAGGATATGAAAGTAGGAGACTAGAAGAAGAGAAGAAGGGAGAAGGGAGATGGAAAAATGAGTTATTAATGACATCATGAAGAGATCATGATGTTGACATGAATTTACAGAGGGGAAAATGTGTCCACTACTCCATTAAGCAAAACAACAGGTGACAAAACAGTGAGTACAGCATTGCCAAGGTTTTAGTTTCAGATACGCGTTTATGTAAGAGACAGCAAGAAACTGTCTAGGACGACGTTTGCTGAATTGATTTAATACATTTCTGGGACTGAGATAGAGAACATTTTTCTTTTTGTTTCAGAATATTTTTTATCTAGGTGTGGTGGTAAACACCTGTAATCCCAGCACTTGGGAGGCTGAGGCAGGAGGATTGCTGTGAGTTCAAGGCCAGACTAGGCTACATAGCAAGACCCTGTCTCAAAAAAACTTTTTTTCACTTGTGTGGTTCTGTTTCTAAGCAGAGGAAATTAAGAATTGCTACAAGCAGTGAGGTGATAGGTATGTTAATTAGTTTGACTGTAGTAATCATTTCACAGTGTTTGTGCATCTCAACACATGATGTTGTGCCCCTTAAGTATGTATGGTTTGTCAGTTATACTCAACTAAAATGAGGTTAAAAATGAAAAAAGTTGTTATTGACGTATAATATGTAAAAGTAGACAGATAAGTATGCAAGAATTACTTTAAATGAGAAGAAATAAAGTCACTATTTTATTTATTTATTTTGTGGTAGCAGGGATTGAACACAGTCTTTTACACCGGGCTACATCCTAAGGTCTTTTTTTATTTTTTGAGACAGGGTCTCACAACATTGCTAAAGTGCCAAGGCTGGGCTTGATCGTGACCTTCTTGCCTCAGTTTCCCAGAGTGCTGAGATCACACACACACACACACACACACACACACACCCTAGATTGGGGAAAATATGAAGCAGAGGTTCAAGCCTTTGGAGCCAACCCGACCCAGGCCAGCAGGAGCACTGGGCAGTCCCCAGTGCGGGTAGCAGGGTGGTGCAGACACAGGGTACCCGTCCTCATCCTGTACAGGAAGCAGGGTGCAGCCCGGGTACCCGTCTCTCTTGCTGACCCTCAGGGCACTTTGAGCCTGGGGCTGGCATCTGGGTGTGGGGCTCCCCCTCTGACATCCAAGCACCCCGCTTCCTGGGGCCCTGGTCTCATTCCCTGCATTGTTATTTTCTTTTTGCTTTTTTTTTTTTTTTTTTTTGCGGCACCAGGGATCAAACTCACAACCTTTCACTTGCCAGGCAGGCGCTTAGGCCACTGAGCTAGATCCCCAGCCCTTGTCTTTTTGAGACAGGGTCTCACTATGCCATTCAACCTCCTGTCTCAGCCTCCCAAGTGCTGGGATTACAGGTGTGTGCCACCAGGACCGGCTCATTCCCTGCATTCTTTTCCTCCTTTGTTTGATTTGTTTATTTGTTTGTGAAGACAGGGTCTCGTAATGCAGCCAGGCCAGCCTAGAGCTCGTGGCAATCAGCCTGCCTCAGCCTCCCCCAAGTGCCTGGTTTCCAGACATGCGTCACCACATCCCACTTTCTTCCTTCTTTGTTTAGGGCCCCAAATGCAGGCACACCAGTTCCAGCAGCAGCTTTTCAGCCTGATGAAGAACTCAGCCTTTCCCCAAAAGTGATGCAGAGATGCTAAAGAATTTTAAAGGAAACAGGCAACCTGAGCAGATGAGCAGTTTTTCTTCTCCTTTTACTACAAAATAAAACCCAGAGAAAACTTCACATAGCAAATGTCAAGCATAACACAATATCCTAAAGCAAATACCCTTCAAGTACCCTTGAAATTACCTTGAAAACCTTCAGATAAAGAAATGGCCTTTTCCAGCCTCCCTCTCATGAACCCCCTCCTTCTGATGTTGCCCCACCCCCACCCCCAAGAAGTCTCTAGATTCACACTTAGCCTAAGTTCTCCTCTATGTGGTGAGACACTAGTGTCATCCGCTTCTTAAACGTCTCCCACTGAGCTACACTCCCAGCTCCTAAAGTGTGTCTTTTAGATTTCTTCATTCAAAGATTCTTCCTCAGCCATTCCTAACCGACTCCCATTTCATTCTCCCCCTGCAGTGTTTCTTCTAAGCAATCACAGTAACATTCCAGTCCTCTTGGCTGTGGCTGGCTTCCTCATGGGGGAAGTTACCCAAACGTGCTTGGTGAGACACAATAGCCCTTTGTTGGAGGGCTTCCTAAGAAAGACAGAAGATGTTATTTGGGTGTGACAACTGGATCTGCAGCAGCCATTATGTGACCATGAAGGGGATTCGACTTAAAACAAAGTGCACATTCAGAAAGGTCAGGACAGAAAAGTCTGCATGACCTTACTGAGCAGCAAGCTGGTTGCACCACTGCTGGAGGCTGCTCCATTGCCAAGTGAGCTCATTTGAGTTTGCTGCTATTTGCAGCCAGAAACAGCAGAACTAGAATACGTGGATCAGTGAAGAGTCCACATTGCCACACAAAGCACAGTGGATAACACTTTGTCAGCCCAGGAAGCCTGCTGGGGACGAACCTGCTCGCATCCCTTTTCTTGGATCATATGACTTGAGTGGGTTTAACCTTCCTCTGATCCAAGAAGGCCACACAATCAGATTCTGGCCAAAGAACTCTGTCCCCAGGAGATAGACAGAAAACCCCTCCAGTCCTCAGCACCATTTGCTAAGGCGTCTGTCTTTCTCCAACGTGTGTCTTTGGCTCCTTTGTCCAGAATCAGTTGTTCATAACTGCAAAATTTGTTTCTCCATCCTCTATTCCATTCTGTTCTTCTGTGTGTCTATTTTTGTGCCAGTGCCATGCTGTTTTCCCTACTATGGCTTTGTAGTATAATTTGAAATTAGATGTGACAACACCTCCAGCTTTGCTCTTTTGATTAGGATTACCTTGTCTATTCTGGATCTTTTGTGTTTCCATATCTATTCTGGATCTTTTGTGTTTCCATATGAATTTTAGGATTTTTTTTTCAAGTTTTGTGAAGAATGCCATTGAAATTTTTGACGGGCACTCAGGCACAGAGTGGTTAAGCCACTCAGCTGAGGTCACGTGGGCCGTAGAGTAGAACCTGGAACTCCTGCTACAAGTGCTGCTTGGCTGTCCGGGGTCAGGCGCCTTGGGTTGAGGACTGATCTCTCTAGAAGTCCACCATGGGATGGTCAGTTTCCTTCTCTTCCTTCCTTTGCTCAGGCAGGAGTTTGTTTTTCCTTTCATGTCAGACAGGTGAAGCACCACTGTCATAACACTGAAGGAAGTGGTCCCACACAATGGCATGAAAACCCGATCATGCTCAGGAGCAGTACAAGGACCTCAGCAAGTGTTTACTAACACCTGTCACCTGCCCAACACTGGCCTGGGTCCTTGGGTTTCCACCATGAATACACAAATCCCTGTAAACTTACATTGTATTTCTGGTAAATTGGAGATTGGGGAAAGCCAAGGAATAATGAATATTATATATCTGGTCGTGGTGGCGTAGGAAAATCAGAGCAACATGCCCATTAAAGACAGCTTTAAAAAACCAGATGAAGCTAGGCATGGTGGTGCATGCCTGTGACTCCACCACTTGGGAGGCTGAAGCAGGAGGATTACCACCAGTTGGAGGCCAGGCTGGGCTACACAGTGAGTTCAAGACCAGCTAAACTACAAAGTGAGACCCTGTCTCAAAAAAAAAAAAAAAAAAAAAAAGCTCTATCAAGCAAGAAAACCCCACCAACTGAGTTCTGATGGTACACAATTTCTGGACAGCTTCCTGTAGCAACTCAAGTTGGTTTAAAATTCTTCTCGCCTCTTCTGTGGGATTCCACAATTTTTCCTGTGTGCAGTGATATTGCTTGGTATATGACAGTCGATCTTTTTAGCGTGTCCCAGAAGTGGGGCACTCCTTCTTTGGCAGGACTTCCCTACATTAAGGTTTTTTCTTTTTCTTTTTCTTTTTTTTTTTTTTTTTTGCTTTTTGAGACAGGGTCTCACTATGCCGTTCAGGCTGGCCTTGAGCTCACTTTGTAGTCCAGGCTGGTCTCGAACTCACAACAATCCTCCTGCCTCAGCCTCCCGAGTGCTGGGATTACAGGCATGGGTCACCACACCTGGCCACCTTAGGTGTTTACTTATTTATTTATTTATTTATTTATGGTACCAGGGATCTAACTCATGACCTCACACTTGCCAAGCAGGCACTAGGGCTGCTGAGCTAAACCTCCAGCTACATTAGGTTTTATAAAGCACTGTCTTGTTGCTTTGTAAGCACAGAGCAGTCATCTTTCCAAAGACAAATGCTTGCTTTGTTGATATTAACCTTACTCCCTGCGGCCTGGCGCCCATCCTGCCTCTTGGTTGCTGTACAATCGCCTCTTATCCAAATGCTGAATCACAGCCGAATCCTCTGAAGGCGTTTTCACGAGCACTAAGTTCAGTAACACCTATCTCAGTTGAAGCGAAGACAACGTGAGCTACGCTCAAATTCACAAATACGGACGACTCCATCGAGATGACCCCATTGTGTTATATGTTTCTAACCTCCCAGAAGTGCAACGGAAAAAATGTGTGCCTTGGGATTACTTAAATGTGGCAGGAAGTACTGATATTCTTTCAACTGCAAGTGAGAGAAACTTCAACCTCCACATGTGTTATGGTCTGTGTCTAGGTGACCCCCCAAGCCTCATGCAGTCATGGAGGTGGCTGAATTTAGCCTTTGGGATCTGTTCTTTGTCTAGCACTGGGATTGATGGTTCGAGTGCTGCACCCGCCCAGGGGCGGAGCTGGCATACAATATAAGGGAGGGAAGAAGGCGTGTTTTCCTCTTTTTTGCCCTGTTCTCCCTTGCTGCCTGCTGCCACCATGAACGGCTGCCCCTCAGCCATGCCACCCTGCCTTGGAACCAGCTAAGTATGGACCAAAGCCTCCATAACTGTAAGAAATAAACCTTTCCTTCTCTAATTTTGGGTGTTGGGTATTTTGTCTCAACACCAAGAGAAATGTAACCAAGACACAAAGAAACTTTAAAACCATGAGCCCCAAACTCCATTCTTTATAAATCACCCAGCTCCAGGGATTCCAATACAGCAACAGAAAGCAGACTAAGTCCCCATCAAGGTGGGGACATCTGGATCCCTCGTTGAGCCCTCCCCACCGATAACCCCTTTCCCAGACAGGTCTCTAGACCCAGCTGGAGCTGGGCAGATGGAGAGAACAGGAGCGGAAGCCTTTGGGGACTGGGGGCTCAGGGGAGCCCAGCCCAGCATCACTGCCCCTTCTGCACAGGGTGGGCCTCTGCCCAGGTGACCCCTGCTGCAGCCGAGGCCCCCACGGAGCCGGAGGCTGAGTCAGCCCGGCCTCCTCCCTCCAGGCTGAGACAGCCCTGACTCAGCACCCACCCGGGAGCTGCAGGCAATGGGAAGTTAATAAGCGAGCAGGCTCAGTGACGTGGGCAGGAGCCTCGGGTGGGTGGGGTGAGCGAAGTGAGTGGGAGGTTCCCAGAGCACCCAGAAAGCCAAGAGGCGGAGGGAGGGAGCAAAAAGTCCAGGGCAGCAGCTGGAAAGGCTGCTCCCGAGGCTGCGCTGAGCTCTGCAAATGGCCGGGGACATCCTGAACCTGGGCGCGGTCACTGCCGCTACCCCTGAGCCACCACCCCCAGATTAGGCTGATGCCATCTGCCGTGGGCCCAGCCCTCCGTGCTGCCCATCTGTTTCTTTCCAGCCTGGGATCCCAGCAGCAGGAGGGGGTACGGGGTGCAGGCCCTCTCTGCCCTCCCCAGGTTCAGTCACAGAAGGGGTAGCCAGGGACAGGTGCAAGGACGAGACGAGGACCAGGAAGGGGAGGGCACTGTGGCCGGCCAGCCTGAAGCCCCTCGGATTTCTTCCCGGAGCAGCTGCTCTGTGCCAGGCCCCCAGCTAGCAGGTGTGGCCGAAAAGAGAAGCAGGATGCCGTCATTGTCCTTGGGGCTCAGACTCTATGCGGGGAGACAATAAGAGACGTGACTAAGGGCAGTGGATTGTGCCCCAGCCCCAGCTCAGAGGGGGCCTGGGCGCTGAGATCGACGAGAGGGAAGCAGCTGCAAGTGGGCAGCAAAGGAGCAATCACCGGCGCCACTCTTGAAGTAAGGGACGGCGATGAGTCCCTAGAGTGGCCGCAGCTGTGGGAGGGCGGGTGACCAGCCCTGCAAGGCGACCTGGGAGGACCAGGGGCCGCAGCACATACCAGGCCAGCTGCTCGGTGCGGGACCGGGCAGGGGGTGGGGAGGTTCAAGGTCACTGTTGGGGCTCCAAAGAGAGCTGAGGACAAGACCCAGGGAAGAAAGGCCTGAGGGTCCACACGGGCGGAGCTGGGTGGTTGAAGGTGGGCAGAGGCCCGATCTCGCAGGATCTATAGACTGTGTGGAGTGAGGTGTCTAAAAGCACCCGGGTTCCCGGCCCACCGCACCTCGGCCTTTTCTGCCAACATTTATCCAGTGTCCCAGGGCAAGCCCCAGCCCTGCTCGGTCGTGTGATATCGGGACACAGCTGCTGTTGAAACAGAGGAGCCACCAACAAGCACACAGCCAAAGGGAGACGGTCACCGAGGGGCTGTCTCCGGGGGTGGAAAGATGGGGATCAAGGACCAGTGGACAGTCAAGTCCATGGAAGGAGAAAGTCCCCAGGAGAGGAATGAGTGTAGAATTTGGAGTCAGAAATCAAAGGTTCCATGCCCTCGCCATGTCCCCAGACGGCTTTGGGACAGTCACCCAACTCTGCTCCTCTGTCCCCACCTCTGCTACTAGCAATCATCTCTGCCCTGAGGAATGAGCCGAGATAAGACACAGGAGCTAAAAGGCTGTTTTTTAAAACTATACTTACTATTACCTTGCCATGAAACGAAATCACACCACAGCCGGCAGGGCCCTGCAGCTGGCACACGGCACTGGCAGGTGCCAGTTACCATTTGGCACCGAGCAATAAGGTGACACAGTCAGTTATCCATGGAGCCACGGTGTAAAGCCATCCAAGCTACCCACACGGGTGTCTGCAGAGCCGGCTACCACCCGATGTCACCATGCGGTTCAGAGGTGGGGGGATCCCAGCAAGTTCCCTCTGCCACAGAGGGTTCCAGCTGGTTCCCCATGGGAACCCCAAGATCCTCCAAAGGGATGGCAAGATGCAGCTGAATGAGGCTCCCAGGAGGCAATGCGAAAAGGGGGATCAAGAACAAAAGGAAAATGTCCCAAGTTGTTCATTCGCCTGGAAGACTGGAGAGAGGATTGCGTTTCTCAGGGCTTCCTCTGACCCCTGTGTCTTCAACTTGTAAAAACACATTTTTAAACCGGGCATGGTGGTGCACACCTGTAATCTCAGTACGCGGGAGGCTGAGGCAAGAGGATCGCTGTGAGTTCGAGGCCAGCCTAGGCTACATGGTGAGTTCAAGGCCAGTCTGAACTATATAGTGAGACCCCTGTCTCAAAAACAAAAACAAAAAAACAGATTTTTAAAAATTTTTTTGGTGGCACTGAGAATTGAACCCAAGGCCTTCACAATGAGCTACATCACCAGCTCTTTATTTATTCACTTACTTATTTTTAATTTCTGAGACCAGGTCTGCCTACATCACTGAGTTGCCCAAGCTGGGCTTGAACTTCTGATCATCCCACCTTAGGAAAAACAGATTTGTTGAGCTGTACTCGTGTACCATATAGTGCATCCTTTTAAAATGTACAGCGCCGCAGTTTCAGTACACTCACAGGGGGATACAAAGGTCCCCGCAGGACACTGGAGAACATTTTCATCACCTCATAAGAGAACTCCTGCCCATTAGCAGTCACTCACTTTCCTAACTCTCCTACTTCCTCCCACACCTAGATACACACTAATCTTTCCCTCTAGATATTCTAGACTTCATTAAACAGAATGGTACAATTTGCGGTCTTTGTGACATTTTTCATAGCATTATGAATTCAAAATTCATCCATGATTAGCATGCATGGATACTGCTGGATTTGTGTGAGTGTGAGAGTGTGTGTGTGCGTGTGTGGTACTGGAAATTGAAGCCAGGGCCTCTTGCATGCTAATCAAGTGCTCTAGCACTAATCTACATCCCTAGTTCTTTTATTTTTATTTTTGTTTTTGAGATAGAGATTCACTAAGTTGCCCAGAATGACCTCAAAGTTGTAATCCTCCTGCCTCAGCCTCCCAAGCAATAATATCGTATATTTATGGATGGATAATATTCTAGCCACCTTTTAAAATCTATCCTATTAGCTGGGCATGGTGGCTCACGCCTGTAATCCCAGCACTTGGGAAGCTGAGACAGGTGGATTGGTGCAAGTTCAAGACCAGCCTGGGCTACAAAGTGAGCTTGAGGCCAGCCTGAGCGGCATAGCGAGAGCCTGTCTCAAAAAGACAAGGGCCAGAGATTTAGCTCAGTGGCTTAAGCGCCTCCCTGGCAAGCACAAGGTCATGAGTTTGATCCCTGGTGCCACAAAAAAAAAAAAAAAAATCTATCCTATTGATGAACATTTGAGTTGTTTCTGTTGTCTGGCTGCAACAAGTTATATACAAGTGTTTGTTTGAATGTACTTTTTTTTCTTTTTCTTTTTTTTTTTTAAGACAGGGTCTCCCTGTGTAATTTAGGCTGGCCCTGAACTCACTGTGTAACCCAGGCTAGCCTTGAACTCATGGTGATTTTCCTGCTTGAGCCACCTGAGTGCTGAGATTACTGGCGTGTGCCAACCTCTGTGCCCGTTGGACAGAGGTTTTTTGTTTTTTTGGATTTGTTTTCTTTTTTCTTTTTTGCAGCACCAGGGATTGAACTCATGACCTCGTGTTTGCTAGGCAGGCGCTTAGGCCACTGAGCTAGATCCCCAGCCCTTGTCTTTTTGAGACAGGGTCTCACTATGCCATTCAGGCTGGCCTTGAGCTCACTTTGTAGCCCAGGCTGACCTTGAACTTGAAACAATCCTCCTGCCTCAGCCTTCCAAGCGCTGGGATTACAGGCGTGTGCCACCACGCCCGGTTTGGACATAGGTTTTTATTTCTCTTGGGTTTACAGTCAGCTCTTTGTGTTCAAAGATTCAACCAACATTGGGTCAAAAAATTTGAAAAACACCTCTACCTGTCCTGTACAGACATTCGCTTTTGTTATTATTCCCTAAACAATATGGCATAGCAACTATTTCCAAAGCATTTACATTGTCTTATGCATTATAAGTAACCCAGAGACGATTTAAAGTGTACGGCATGGTGTGATGGTGCATGCCTGTCATCCCAGCTACTTGGGAGGCTGAGGCAGGAAGATCACTGCGAGCTTGAGGCCAGCCTGGGCTACATAGTGAGATTTCCATCCTCACAAACCACCCGTTGCCCAACAAACAAACAAATCCAATACACAGGAAAGCAGAAGACCCTGGGTTTAACCTCTGTACTAAAAAAGAAAAAAAAGTATGAAAATATACAGGAGATGCTTGTAGGATCCGCACAGATCTCGACTTCCTTTAGTAGCTGGACTCCTCAGCTGCATGCCCTGAGGCCGGGAGTGCTGGTACTCACGACACAGGGCTGGGACCAGGTTCCATTATTTTTCTTACCTCTGAGCGCGAGAGTGAGAGCTCATTGCTCAAGGGATCTCCCAGCCATCCTCACTCCCGCTGCCCTTGGGAACAAGCAGCCGTGTCCCCGCCAAGCAGCAGAGCTGGTGGCCGTGGCTGATGTGGTGACATCTTTATTGCCTCTCTTCCCGGCAGTGTGAGGATCCTGGCCGGGTGGAAGATTTGGCTTCTAATTTAATGGAGCCATCAAAACCCAGGCCTGCCTGGTGTCATACGGTAGAGTTCCCTGCAAGTTGCGTCCAATGTCTGCCCTGTTGGGAGAGCAGAGCTCAGAGGCCACAGGCACGGGCTGAGGGAGGAGGCTACTCCTGCGCCTGTCGGATCCTCTTGAGACTTGTCCTGTAGATGTCACCTTCCTGGGGCAAGGGAGACCTGCTAGGAAATGCTGTGGTGGATTCTTGGCAAGTAGCTTGGGTAACCTGACCTGCTGTCCCACAGGAACCTAGACGTAAGCAAAGCGTTGTTTCTCCAAAGGACAGCGACACACACTTTGCTGCAGAGAGCAGGCCTTGGCTCCAAAACGAGAAGCTTGCGGCTGAAGCTCCCCTTAGATCCCCCGGCCCACTACAGAAGCCGATGCTCATCTATCTGCAAGGCCTACAGGGTCCCGAGGTGGAGCAGGCAGAGACTTTGTTTGCTCAGGGCCCTGGTCAGAGTTTTAGGTTATCTAGGAACTGGGTGGGTACCTGGCAAGCGTGAGGTCGTGAGTTCAATCCCCAGTACCATGGGTTGGAATAGCATACCTGGGAATAATAGCCAGAGACCCATAAAGCATCATGCCTCTTTTGTGGTGGGAGGGAGGGTGTCTTTAGTTTGGAGAGAAAATCACGACACATTCACAACCCTGGACCCTAAAACCTTTAATAAAATATCATGCCTTGGTGGGTTTTTTGTTGGTCGCTGTTTTGTTTTGTTTAGGTGTTTAATTTTTTTTTTTTTGGTTCTGCTTTTTTGTTTTGTTTTTTTTTTTTTGAGACAGGATCTCACTATGTGTTTCAGGCTGGCCTTGAACTCATGGTGATCTTACCTCAACCTCTCAAGTGCTGTGATTACAGGCATGTGCTTCCATGCCCAATTCTCAGGCCTTGGTGTTTTTGTGGCATTTGTTCTGTTTTATTTTTTTGAGACAAGGTTTCACTATGTAGTTTAGGTTGGCTTTGAACTTACTACATAGCCCAGACTGGCCTCCAGCTGGTGGCAATCCTCCTGCCTCAGCCTCCCAAGTTCTGGGATTATAGGTTTATACCACCATGCTGGCTTTTTTGGTGGCATTTCTATCATATCTAGGAGAGTTGTTCCTTTCTGCACTGTAGGTCCTAAAAGTTTGATGCCATGGGTAGAAGATGGAGTTGCATTCTGTCCTGCGCTGCACCAACACGTTCCACGGCTGAGGACCAGAGAGCCGTCAGAGGGCTCATAGAGCTCTATGGGGAAGTGGTGATGTGAATTGATGACCCTGACGAATGAAAGCAGTTTCTGCTCTTTTCTGCTGCTTAGAATAGAGCAAAAGCACTTGCCAGCTCAGTAGCTGCATATCAGGTGTCAGGGACTGCATTTATTCTTCCCCAGCAATGAGACCACATCTGAAATAGCAGCTGCAATTGGAGTCACCACATAATTAAGTTTATGGAAATCCATAGCCATTTGCCAAGGCCCATCTGCCATCGTGACTGGCCAAATAAAGTGGGAATGGATCAAATCAGCAACCCGGAGTCTTTCAAAGCTGTGAAGCTATTGCTAGGCTCTTAAATTCCCAAAGGATGAAGCATTTCTTTTGGTCTCTCACATAGGGAAGTGGGGAGTTGCCCTTGATTTTTGCCATCTCCAACTCTCTTACTCAGCCAATCTGAGAATCAGTATTCTGCCCGTGGTCGGATAGGTACTCCAGGCATGTCGTCAGGGGCATAAAATAAGTGGCTTTGGGGCTGAGGATGTAGCTCAGCGGCGTAAGTGCCTGCCTGGCAAGTGCAAGATCCTGAGTTTGATTCTCATTACAAAAAAAAAAAGAAAGAAAGAAAGAAAGTGAGTTTGGAAATACTTAGGTCCTACTGTGGAGTCATTCTAGTAAAACTTCACTTATTATTTGACATGTTTTTTACTCTTTCTTTACAATGCTTGCTGGAGGTTGAACCTGTGGCCTTCCTACTGAACTGACCCAGATACCCTCCTTTTTTGGGAGGGGTGGGCTCAGATAGGGTCTGGATATGTAGCCCAGGCTGACCTTAAACTCACAGCAATCCTCCTGCCTCAGCCTCCTGAGTGTTGCAATTGTAGGTATGCACCACCACGCCTGGCTACACCCACTCCTTTTGAGGCAGGGTTCAGGAAATTGTTAAGTTTGCCCAGGATGGGGTCCAATTTATAATCCTCCTGCCTCAGTTTACTCGATTGTGTTTAATCCCAACTCTGACCAGTAGATGCCAGTGGATTTCTGGATTCCTAGGAATTCATATTGACCAAGAGCCTTTGCTCAGTTTTCACCAAAAGGCCTGGGATGAATCTTACTGTGAAAAGTTGTCCTGGCTGATGGCCTGGATCCCCCTGGGGAAGGTGGGGGGAAATGTTCTTCATGTAATTACAACATGCTTTCTCGGGGGTATCAGTCTCCACCTCTCCCAGGGGCTCTGGATTCCTGGGTGACTCAGGCTTAGGAATTGTGTTTTTGTGTCAGGGTGCCTAAGGTCAGATCTCTGCTTACCAGACCTGAAACGTTTTCACATGGCAAATCAAGTAGCGACTTAGGGGTGGGCCGCTCCTGTGTTTTTGTTCCAGGAAGGCCGAGGTCAGCTAGTCCCAGCAGGCTCTGCAGGGCGGAGTGTTCCAGGAGCAAATGCTACCTGCTCCGCGGTTACAGTACCCACACTCACTTTCCCCCCAAAACCAGGTGCTGAGCTTGGCTCCACCACCCGGAACCAAGGCACCCCACTGAGACAGAGGCCCACAGCGACTGCGGCTGTGCTGCCAGCTGCTCCTGCTGGGCTCTCACAGGCCCACGTGCTTCCCCTCCCAAGGAACTTCTCCAGGCCTTGGTTTCCTGGGGCATCAACTTCTGGGCTACCACGGGGCGGGGGCGGGGAGCCATGTTTACTATTTTCTGTTAGGAGCTAAACTTTATTCTGAAAGGAATTGAGAACTATCAATGTGCTTTCAACAGTGGGAAACTCAATGATCTTCCTTCCTCCCTTTCTTATTCTTTCTTTCTTTCTTCCTTGATGGGTCTCACTATGTAGTCCAGGCTGGCCTCAAACTCATGGCCATCCTCCTGCCTCAGCCTCCCCAGTGCTGAGATAACAAGTATGCACCACCACACCCACCTGTCTGTCTCTCTTTTTTGCTTGCTGCAGAGCGAACCCAGGGCCTCGTGCATGCTAAGCACATGCCACTGAGCCAATTGCCCAGCCTGAGGCTGACATTTTACCAGGACTGTGCTCTTACGTGGGGAATGCGCTAGAAGACGTCAGTCAGAGAGAGGGAAGAACAAGTGGCTTTCTGATGCGGTGACCCAAGGGGCCCTTAAAAGCACGCAGACAGCAGTGAAGTCCTGGGAAGTACAGAAGGGGGACATCAGCTGTGAGGAGGCTGAGAGACACTGACCCCTGGGGTGTCCTGGGTACAGGATGGTGAGTGGGTGCCATAAATAGGAGTCTCCTCTCCTCCCCTTTCCCTTCTTCCTCTTCCTCTTCTGTTCTTCTTGACATGAGGTCTCACTACGATGACCAAGTCCATCTTGAACTCTTGAGCTCAAGTGATTCTCCTGCCTCAGCCTCCTGAGTATGTGAGGCCCCAGGTTCACACCACTGCATCCTGCTGAGCTTGCTTGTGATGAGACACTAGGCAGGGCTGAGTGCCACATGGCTTGGAGAAGAATTCTGCTCTCAGGAGCCACTTGCCGGCGGCAATGTGGCCTTCCTTGTCCAGTGATTGGGTGACGTTAACTGCAGAGCTCCGATCTACACACCTCGCCTGGGGGAGCAGCCCGGATGTCCCACTTGCGACACGCTCAGTGAGCAGGGAATGAGGCGAGTTCAAGTTTAGGGATATTGGCCAGGGAAGATGCTCTGTGCTGTTTGCTAAGCCAGGAATATCCTGTCGCCTGGAGCCTTTGCCTGTGCACTCAAACCTCTGAGCTGAAGAAAGTGGAAAGCAAGCTGCCAGCCCTGGATCCGCCCCACGATAGCAAGGTCGAGGCTGTGAGGCACGGCAGGGCGTGGCAGTGTCACAGTGTCGTGGAATCAGCCCATCCTGCCCTCGGCCGTCACTCTCTCCCCCTCCTTTCTTACTTTCCGCCTCCACCAGCTTCCTCCTGCCTCTCCCATCCATGTCTTCAAAAATAAATTAATCTTTTTTGTAGTACTGAGGATTGAAGCTAGGTCTTTAGCACTGAGCTGCATCCCTGGCTTTTTTTTTGAGACAGGGTCTTCCTCTGTAGTTCAGGCTGACCTTGAACTCACTATGTAGCCCCGGCTGGCCTCGAACTTGCAGCTATCATCCTGCCTCAGTCTCCCAAGTGCTGGGATTACAGGCATGCACCACCATGCCTAGCCCATGGTCCTTCTCTATTTTTTATTTTGAGACAGGGTCTTGCTAAGGCACTCAATTGTCCAGGCTGGACTCAAACTTGTGATCCTCCTGTCTCAGCCTCCCAGCGCGCTGGAAACGTAGGTACGCCCCACCTTGCCCAGCTAGCAGCTTTTTTTTTTTTAGATGAACATTGATGAGTTATAATTGTTTATGTGCACAAAGTACTGTTCTTTGTATGGAATGTGGGGCGATTGAATCAAGCTAGTTAACACATCCATCACCTCAGAGACTTAGTATTTATTCCTCCTGCCTGTCTGGAACATTGTACCCTTGGATCAATGCCTCCCCCCACCTGGAGCTTCTGGTAAACCCCATCCTACCTTCTCTTTGACTTCTTTTGTTTGGATCCCACACACAAGTCAGAGCATACAAGGTTGGCGTCTCTATGTCCGTCTTCTCACGCTTAGTGGAACGTCTTCCCTGTCATCTGCATTGTTGCAGGTGACAGACTTCCCCTGTTTGGGAGGCTGAGCGCTGCCCCATCGCAGCCATGGGTACCCGCTCCTCTGGTCTGACTCCGCGCCTCAGCTGCCCTGACAGCACTGCCACCCACGCAGGAGGCCGGCGCCTCTGAGACCTGCTGCGGTTTCCTGGGGCTCT
>RJWT010000221.1:0-79989 GCA_004365215.1 Cuniculus paca | reverse complement strand
CAAGGGGTGTGGTGTGTACGTGCTGCCAGCCAAGTACTGGTATGCTGGTAGGTTCTGGGGGTAAATTAGCCTCTGAAAGGCTGTAGAAGTCTCACTGGAAGGTAGCAGGTAGAAAAGAACTTTACTATGAAGCAGGAAGAAATGTCCATACATAATGATCCCGAAGTAACTGAACAGACCACCCTTTATCCTGACCTACATCATAGATTTGAGAACATTTAGTTACAGATTCTATGATTATAGCAGTTAAAAAAAAATTCTCCACTTGTAGATAAGAAGAAATTTCCAAACAATTTTGACATTTTGGGAAAGTAGTCTATGGAAAAAAACAAGATAAAGGCCATGGGAATGAAGCAGATAAAAGTTCGGAGAGAAGACCGGCCTGGCTCTCCAGGCTGGGAACAGACTCGGAAATCTCTTTGAGCCGCTCTCCTATATCTAGGGCCAGGGTCACATGATAATATTAATGAACAGCCAGGAGCGTGCGGTGAAGCTTAACTTGCTCCGGTTTATTTGTGGGGTGGAGATAGTAAGATCTAACATTTACTAGCACGCCGTTCCTCTGCATAATGACCAGCGCACTTTAAGGAAGGTAGAGTTTATTCATTTTTATAACGCCCTATTGAAAGCTATTTAGCTAGTGGCATAGAAAAGGTACACAGTAGAGGGAGGAAGGATTCTTTTTTTGTAAAGCTGACATTAATAACGACCTAGAGAACAATTCGAATGATTGAATGATAAACTCGATTACTGGGTTCACAGTTCCCCTTGAACTTGGAGGCTGATTAGTCTCCCGGTCTGTGCTGAACGTCCGTCCTGTTTTGTGGGACCCTTTGAACCCCTGGGTTTCATGAATAGCATTCCCCTGCAGAGGGTTGGTTGGGCTGCCCTTATTTTAAAACTGTTTGTATTCTGTGGATTCTCAAGAAGTAACAAGCAGGGCTTTCTTGGAGATAACTCCCCTAGGATTAAATCCAAGGGAGTGGTTCTTAAGCATTTTTTCTGCCCCAACTCCCGGAGAGTTCTGCCAAGAGCGCTGGCCATTCCATCCCGCCTAATTGCATACAGGAAGACAGCAGAGCATATTATCATCTTGTCTTTATTTAGTCTAGGGGAACACAAGATTGCTCGGTGAATATGGTTGACGGAGAGTTGATAAGCAGCAGCAGGAACCGAGGAGATGTGGCAGGGGTTTAAGATAGACACATTCTGCCATCGCTGTTCACACTGCACACTGGCTCCGTTTCGCTGGCATAGTTTGGAACTTCCTAGAGCTGTGTAGCAAAATTGCACTTCCGAAATGTAAGAAACTCTTCAAAGAGAAGTCGCAGAAATGATGGCGTTGGAACATCAAGGGCTTTCTTAAATTGGATGTCATTAACCAAAGCCGGGCCACAGTGCTTTTTAGTTTAACTTTAGTGACATATTTTCAGTTCCTGGCCTGAGTTAAAACATTGTAAGTTCAGCAGATGCTGATGGATGGTGCTGAAATGGGGGGAGTGTGAGAAAGCAAAGTTAGTGACTGTTTTAGGATCAGTGTGTGGACTGCCCACGTAAACTGGTACATTGCAACCTTTCCTAACTCTATTATAAGGATTTCTAATCAGAACTGATCTTTTAGTACTACATTAGCAACCTCATTGTTCCAAATCTTTATTAACTTTATTTGGATTCCCAGGGAAGACAAAAATTAAGAGAGAACAAGTTTACCGCATCTAACTGTACCTCAGATAAATTATTGTGGGAGTTGTATTTTCCTATTGGTTACTTAGATGACATAATTCAATTCTTTTTTTTTAAAAATTGGAATGGTAATTATTATTACTTACCAGTTATTGTTTTGACAGCAACATATTTGACTATAGGCAAAAATGTCATTCCAGTTCCTGTGCGTGAAGGAGCCCAAAGAGAAAGCCCACAGAAAAGTGTCTGAGTTTGGACTCTCAAGGACCTGGGTGTGAATCATGACTCGGTCACAGCCATGGCTGGAGCTCTCTGAACCTCACATATTTCGGATGTAAAATGAAAGCAATCAGAACCACTCACCAGACTGACTGCTAACACACTTAAATAAACGCAGAGGTCCCATAGTCAGAGCGTGCGCGTGGTGGATCCCTTCCGTTAGCACCAGCTGCACCTCTTCAGCATGCAAACAGCTCTGCCACGGGTGCAGGTTTGGATCAGATGGGTTTGGGTGTAGAGAAACACAGAATTAGCACGTTTAGTTTATTTCTCTAGTGATTCACTGTATTGATGAAAACTCAAAATAGTGCTTCTTTCAGATTTTATTTTATGGAGGGAGATAGCTCTTAAAACAGCAAATATATATCAAAGCATGTTTTGTATTTTTATGACCAGCTAATGAAGTCAGAAAAATCTAAATATAATATTTGGCTTTTACTGCTTCTAGAATTATTAAGGGTACCTTGCCTCACTAAAAAATCATATAATTAACATGAGAAGCAAGTATTCTGCTATACCTGAATTGTCGTTACTCCTCTTTTAAGAAAATTGGTAATGGCTAACCAAATGACGAATAAGTCATATATATGTAGCCAGTCTATACACAGAAGGCAATAAAATGCCATACCATAAATCTATTTTATGTCTAGTATATAAAGAAATTTCAAAGTTTCTAATTCTAATAATGGTAAAGTATGATATAACATGCACAAAGAATATTTTAGCTTGTTTTTGACAGAAATATTTTATGGAGAAAGAGCATATTATAACTCTTTCTTTAAGGGAATAATAATTTTTAAAGCAGGAATAAATCTATTTTCAAATCATACACAATGAAGAAGCAGAAAAAGGGCTTTCTCCAAAGTCATGTGTGAAGAAGCACTGTAAATATCATGAATAAATGTCACTTCCTCGCCGTGTTAATAAATGGGGAAATAAAGCATGTCTCTTATCTTTTTTGGCATAATTTAAGATAGTTTATTATTTTGGAGCAGCAAGCAGTGAGCACTTGTTAGATATCATCATTTGGTCACAGATTTGTAAATATATCAATTCTGTGCTGAGCAAAGGATTATCCTCAACCTACTCCATGGAAAATAATTACCGACATTTTCACCAATGTTTCAAAACCTGTGAATTTCACTGGGTTTCCACCCATCTTCACACATGCAGAGTTTATTGTGAGGAGTTGTTTCTCCAAATGTTTTATAATAGTTGACTCTAATTTTGCTCCATTAGGAGGTAGCATATTCTAGTACAGGTTTTCAAGAGAACAAATTAAGTTAAAATTCTAAAAATTGCTTTCTGTTGTAAATTTTTACTTTTCCAGCATCTGAATCTCTTTCAAAGATGCCTTCCTTTGGGAATATTCTGTTCTGTGCATGTTTCTGCCATCAGAATGGGAGCTACACTGGGAAATACCACTGAATAAAATTTCACGCACGATATTTTGTTACCTAGAGGAAAGTGTATACAATATTCACTCGCTTATTTTACGTGAATATTCAGACATAGACATTAAAGAAAGGTAAAACGTACACATAACAAAGTTGAAATTTCTGGAAGTTGCCAGAAGTAATTTTAGAAAAGTAGAGAGCGGAGAGGTCCCTGTGTGTCTCACAAAGGTCACGTTTAAATTGAAAGGAAATGTGTATTATTAATAAGATAATTCCATAGTTTTAAACCGAAGATCCTGCGTAGAATTATCTAAGAGGAAAAGGTCTCTTGCAGCGCTAGCATTCGTATCCCGAGACAGGCCCTGCATTTCCAAAGTGTTGCAGACCGTGCAGAGGCAGGTGATGGGACCTCACCTGGGGCACATGGCTTTTTCTCTCTATCACCCAACCCTTGAGTCCTTTTACCCAAAGATGAGGAAATTTGCGACGCAGACTCACGTATCAGGAGCAGGCAGGGCGTTTGGTTACTGCTCCAGAGCATGGCTAGAATCAGCCCGGTGGCTTTGGGTGAGTCGTTGAACCTTGATGCATTTGTCCTAATTTTGTGGTGTTATTGCTGATCTCAAAGTGTTGCATGTCATGTCCGCATATGAAAATGAAAGTGACAGAACCCTCCTAAGGCCATGCAAATGACCTGTGCCACTCAGGGCAGTGAAGTCATTAGGAGGGAATAATGCTCTGGGCAAGGGGTTTGCGGCATTTGCAAAGGTGGCCCAGCCCACAGCAACCCTGGCTGCAGATGTCCCGGAGCAAGTGGACCTGTGAGCGGGAGGAGAAGCAGCGACTTCTCGTCCTGGGCTGCTGTGGATCCTTGAGGGCCCTTGAAACCAGCCGATGAGTGGGTTAGGCTGAGGGCCCTGTCTCAGTAGTGGTGGAAGATGTAGGGTTTCCTTAGGTAGAAACAAGGTCTAAATAAAATTTACTGGAGCAGAAGAAGTTCTTTGTCAAGGAAGGAAAGAGAGGGAGTTTCCAGGCTGCGAAGGGTGCCAAGGAACGGAGAGGTCTTCGAGAAGACACTGCAGAATTCCAGATGCTCCCAAGACAACTCACGCCCACCTCCTCCTCCCCGGTGACTCATTAATCACAGCGTTTGGAGAGCGCGAATGCAGCGCGGCCTGGAGAACACCTCCCGTCCCCTCCGCGCGGCGGCACGGCCCCATCTGATAAGGAGAGAGGTCCTCCTGGCAGCCGCTGGAGCTCCAGTCCACCCAGTAACACGCTTTCCTGGCCGTGTCACTAATTCCTGTTGGAAACTTATCAGCTTCTGTCTCTCGCAGCACAATCCTGCCTGATAAGGGAAGAGTTCCTCCGCTGGTAGCAGACCCCCGCCCCAGCTCCCAGTTTATCTGCTCCTGCCCAGTTCATAAATCAGTCTGTGGGGTGGTGTTTCGGAGGGAGGGGTAGTTTCGTTGAATCAAAAGGTATTTCTCTCATTGTAGCAATTAATGCTTTAATAAGAGCCCAGGGCTGGACGTGAGGAAGTTAGCGACGTCTCCGGCGCCTCCTCCTTGTCGGGGACAAGGTAAGGTAATCCTATACACAGGGGCTATTGTGAGCCAGCCGGCCTCCTCGCCGCCAGAGACCAGATGCTCCTCTTCTATCCTAATCTGTAAACGACTTAAAGGAGCCTTATCTCGGGGCTCTTCGGCTTCATTTCATGCTTGATTTACTTTAATTTGTCTGATAGGGCACAAGGATTTGGAGACGGCCCATCTTTCTGCAGAAAACGTTCAGATTTTTTTTCCCCTGGCATTGTTGTGTTTGGGGTTTGGGATTTTTTTTTTTTGAAAAAAATTTTTTTCATCAACGTGGAAGGAATCTTGGTCCCGTGCAGCAGGCTGCTGGAGTGTGTTTCGATGGAAGCTACCCCAGCAGAAAAGAGTTTGTGAAGTGGGGTGATTGTGCTTGGGCCCATTTACATTGAAATCACATTCGGGATAGATCAGGGGTCCTGAAGGGAGCGGTGCAGCCGAGCGGCCGCAGATCCTTTGAAAGCCTATATATAGCAGCAACAATTGATAGGAGATTTGACAGGAGCTTTATAAATATGTAAATCGGCCTTATCTGATTGGGTTTGTGCGACACATCGGCACCTCAGAGGAAGCAGAGCTGTGAGAACTACCAGGAAAACAGTCGTTTGCATTCGGAGGCAGGCGAAGAAATAGAAATGTTTCCCGGCTGACAGCGGCCGGCCGGGGGGCTCTGCACACCTGGGAGGGGCGCGCGCCGACCTCTCCGGAGGACCCTGCCCGCTCCGGCTGCGTTTGTTTTCCAGCCTCGCACAGATCGGAGAGCTGTTGACCTTTCACCCCTCTTGTTATTTCTTTAAATTGTTCATGCGATAGGGTGCCAGGGGGATTTGTGCTTACGTTTTTTGCATTTTAAAAAATGTACTTGCAGTGACCCAAGGGAGGGAAAATAAAGTCTTTGGTACATTGATCCCTTGATTAGTTATTTCCTAAATGAAAATGGAAATACTATTAAAGCAGTAATAATGTTCCATCTTAATAGTTGAGGAGTCAATAAATGGCTCCCATGTGCCTCATTAAAGATCTTAATGAAGCCATTTTTGATGGCTGAACTTTACATTATCCTTTATTTCTGTTCTCTTCTCACATTTTATTTTTTTTTAAGCGAGGAGTCATTGAAGGAAGGGAAGTAGTGGGTTTGAACTGTCTCACAGATTTTCATTATATTAAAATATGGTTGCTACTGCAAAAATAGAGCTAATGGCACTTTTTTTGATAAATTCTTATGCAAAAGATAAAACAGAAGGGTATATTTAAAGTAGGTGCGCTTCAGTGGTACACGGTGATCTGTAGACGGGAGTCCTGGCCGTTCTACTTTCTTGTGTTTTGTGGCCATCTAGGAACCAGACACACACACACACACACACACACTCCAGTGCCTCCCCTGGCCTTCCCACCTGTGTGTATTTGACCTTGTGGGGTCCTGCCTTCTGCCTTCCCTGCCGCCCCTGCAAAAGCCAAGGGCCAGGGCTTGAAGAGATGTGGGGGAGCACTGGGGCTAGGTGCCCTTCTGCCCTCCGTGAAGACCAGCTTAAAGCCAGTCTTGAACAAGTGCCTTGCGAAGTCCAATGACACCTCAAACGCAGTTTAACTGTTGGGTGTCACTCTTTGTGTCTGGATGTGGGTGCGCTGGGGCTGAGGGCTGCGCCTACCATTTTGGTGGCTCACGATTGCTTAGGTTGGAATCTCCTCCTGATAGGAAATTCACCATGAGGAAAGGGTGGTAAACACCTTTCATTCGGGACAGAGAGACCTTGATCACCAGCCTGTGCCTGTGTCCCAGGGGAGGTCTCAGAATGGGAGAAGGATTTCAGGCAACTACAGCGAGTTTTCTGACTCGTGTGAGTCGCTGCAAAATAATTGCGGCAAGAATTTATTGATCATCCAAGTTGCCAAGACCTGAGTGGTTATTCAGGCACCCTTCCCATCACAGGACAGTGGTGGATCACCAGCGGGGAGACCTGGGCTGTGGCCCAGGCAGCAGGGGTGGGGGTTTGGGGTCTGGGTTTTCCTAGCCTCAGTGGTCCCCATTCCACAGAGGGCCCCAGCAGGATCTTTGAGGATGGAATGGGGAAGGACTAGGGTGTCTGTGCTTTGGGGAGCATCTGCCCTTTTCTCAGGGCTGCGTACCTGGCTGCAGAAGCTGGGGCATTGGGGTCAGTGTCCAGGGCACTGCTTGGTGTTGGTGACCCCTGCTCAGGCCTGAGGGTAACACCAGAAGCTCAATCCACAGGCGCCCCTTGGTCTTCCTGAGGAGCAGAGGTCGTCCTCATGCCTGGCCAGCCCAGGAGGTAGGCGTCGAGGGAGCCTGGGGATGCTGTCCTCTCCCTGACACTCGGTCCTCCAGCACCCCCCTGCTCCCTGCCAGTGCGGATGCCACACCTGGCTTCACCTCCGCTGTACGGACCCATCATCCCACTGCCAAGTCAGTGCTGTGGACAGCAAGACAGCTGGCGCCTGCCGCTGTGTGCTCAGGGCGGAGGGGACCCCAAAGAGGTTCCACAGAACATGTGCAGTGCGCAGGTGCTCACTGGAGACCTTCCTGAGCCCTGCGCCCTGTCAGCTTCTCACTTCTGGGGAGTTGCAGTGGGCGAGTTATTTCAGTGGGGTTTTTGCCAGCATGTCAGATCCAATGTCAACTACTCATTTGGGTTGGGGAAAACATTTCTCCTCACAAAACCATTCCTTGGGCTTTGCGCTACTGCTGTGCATATTCCCTTTTTATTCTGTGTGTGTGCGGTAGTGGGGATTGAACCTAGACCTTTGCACTCAGCTACATTCCAGCCTTTTAATTTTATTTTTATTCTTTGCAACAGAGTTTCATTGAGTCCCGAAGTTACCCAGGCCGGGCGGAAACTTGGAGTCCTCCTGCCTCAGCCTCGAAGAGTGGTGGGATTACAGGCGTTTTGTGTATTCTTGATTATAGGAATCAGTTAGATAGTAAAAACTAAATCAAGAATCCAAAACCAGTGAGCCAAATATACACTCAAAAGTAAATCTCACGTATGAAGCTCCCTCAAATATATAGTCTTGAAATGATCTTACAATTTGATGAATCTTACATTAGGTTACATCTGGGGACTGTTTTGAAAAGAATCATTTCCATAGCTAATATGTGAGGAAACAGGCATTGAAATTAGGTGATCCTAGCTGGACATGGTAATCTAGCATTCCAGAGGCTGAGGCAGGAGGTTGCTAGGAGTTCAAGGCCAACCTGTACTATATAGTGAGACTCTGTCTCAAAAAAAAAAAAAAAAAGAGTGAGTGGTCCTGGGCTCAAATCTTAGCTTTGGCCCTTGTTAGTCAGTTGACCTTGGGCCTCAGTTTCTTTTTTATGGAATGGGAATCTTAGGAAGTGCCCCACACCAACTTCTTGTTAAGGTTAAATGCAGGGTTCTTTCATAAAATGTTCCACTCCATATCTGACACATGGAAAACTTCCTATAAATAATGCATATGGTAGTAGTAATGCAAAAAAAATCAGTTTTTGCATTTTATAATACCAGGGATTCATTTCCATGCAAAGTCAATAGCCAATCATCTGTAAAAAGTTTGTCATTATGCTGAATTTTAGCAGTCTTTGATTAATTTGAGACGCCAAAGTTTTTAAATTTATGTTAAAGAATAGATATGTTTCAAAAAGAGCTGCTGAAAGAAAAATGAACAAATTTTAAAATTTTCAGTGATTTAATGTGCATGATCAACTTTACGAATGTCAGAGAAGTGTGTTGCTTTCCTGTAAATTAATTAATTAAATAGTCATTTGATATAAGACAGTAAAGCCCAAAAGAAACAAATACTTATTCTCAAATGCAGTGGGTTGATTTTTTCCACGAGAATTGTTATAGTGAAACTAGTATTTGAAGATTTTTATATTAGCTGACATATGCCCAAAAGTTATATGTGTGTGCAGTTGTGTGTGTGTTATAAATTAAAAATAAATGTAGAAGTAACACCTGTTTCCCCTTGTCAAATCATGACTTTGTGCATTTTTGAAGTTCTTTATCCTCCTGGTTTCAGTACTAGCTCTGTATAATCAGTGATCGATAGTTACATTACAGGTGCCCTGGCCAGGGAGTGAATTTCAGCGGCTAGTTAAACTGCGCCTTTCTGGTTGTGGGGCGGAGGGCCCCACATGCGAAACGATGGGGAAGAGCAGAGAGATGCTGGAGCTAATAGCAGCAGATGGGGTGGATTTGGTAAATTACATTTTTCTTTAGATTGGACATCATTTTCTATCCTAGCTATTTCTCAGGGCCTTTTACGAATTCCAGCTTCTCTGTCTTTTCTTATATTTATGGTTTCACTAAAATCCTCAGGTAGCGAAATACCTGCACTCATGAATCATTTGCAGATAATGGTGGTTCAGACGCTCTCTGTCCAAATTGATAATGGGTATCTGATCCAGAGCGATGCTAGTTTTTAAGGTCTATATAAGGAGAGTATGGAGACAGAGACGCCTTCTCCGTGATCTCGTGTTCATTATCACAGCCAGGGGTAGGAGTGAGGATGCCGGAATGAAGGGCGGCCCCGCTGTTTCCTTGAGGATCCCAGACAGAATCCCTGGGCTCTGTGCGCCCTGGTTCTGTTGGACAGATGGAGGTTCTCCTATCCATTCCTTCTGTCTGTCTGGATCTTTTCTCAAGTATCTGAACCAGAGTTTATGAAATCGTATTTTGAGAAGTTATGCTTTTATGCATGCAGGGTGGAACCAGTGCTTTAACAAGGCATTCCAGTGACTTCCAATACTTACGTATTTTTATATGGAGTTTATGCTCTGATTCGCAGTGTTTTCTTGGAGTGCAGCAGGTTCTCTTCTTTGGGGAATAGTGTCGCTTCAGTCGCCAGTTCTGAAGAAAGTCATGTAGGCTCAAAAGCGCAAACTCCTGTCTGGCAGAGTCCAGTGAGAAAGTGGGCTTTTGGAGCTGCGTATGTCACGTGTCCGTGGCACCGTCCTGCGTGGCAGGATCCCATTGTGGGCGGAGGCGCAGCTTGGGGTCCTGGGCTTTCCAGGCCTGGTGTTGCAGAAGCCTCTTGTGAACAGTGTGCTGCCGTGTCGCTTGATCCTCTGCCTGACTCTGTCCTCTTTCAGCTGGGTTCTGCACCCCGGGGAGGCTCCCTGAGGTCCCTGCTGGTCCCCATCCCAGGAGTGCACATCCCACCCGCCACGTGCTCATCCTATTACATCTGTCACTTTGCTGGTCTCTCTCCCTAGCGACACATGATGTGTGCGTGTTCTTTGCTCATTTGTCTGGATGCAGACTCTGAGCTTCCTGCAGGACCTGCTGGGAAGGCTCTTGGTTGTATTGAGAGGCGTGGACGCAGCGAGGGTAACCAGCCCTCTGTCATGCCCTGGGCTGCAGGGTTGCAGTGTGCGAGCCTGTGCATAGTTACTGCTGTGTTGCTGGGGGTCAATGCTGGGACATCGCATGACACGAGCATCCCCAGCAACTCAGGAAGTCAGAGCCAGAAGAAGTGAGCGCTCAGAGGGGAAAGGAAGGGCTCACAAAGTTCCTTCGAACCTGTAACCGGCTGTCAAAAGTGCTGCACTGTCGGCAAATGTGATCAGTGTTGGACAGGAAGATGTGTTGAGATAGCAAGACTTAGGACATTCAGCTTTTCATCATGCAGGTGTGGCTCCCATTTTCTTTTGGGGGACACCGGGCTCCACATGGTTGTACGATGGTCAGGCGGTCAGCAGTGTTTCCCTGTGCCTTTGGGCTCCCACGTGGTCTTTGCATCCGTCCTGTAACTGGGAAAGCAGAGGATCAGAAGCTCCAGGCAACACCCACCCTGCAACGGCTTATATTTTAAACCACTTTGAAATTTATTTTGCTTCAGACACTCAAGGAAGACCCCCAGCTTCTTTGCTTGTATTCTTGTATTGCTTAGAAAATGGTTATGGTAAGAATCAGAGCCTGGTGTCAGCTGTACAGAGAAAGAATTGGCTTCCATAGCTGAAAACACCAAAGGTCAGGGTGCAGGCTGCAATGCCTCGTTGCGTCCTGGTGTGTTCTGCTGTGAGCTTCTGCTTCATGCTTAGATTCCTCTCCCTTGGGTCAGACAGGATTTCCAAACTCCACACACAGCCCAGAGCTGGACAGCTCTGTGTCTAGGCATTTTTTACAAAAGTCTTGACATTGACTTTAATTATTGTGGCGTCATTTACATGTTGACTTTCCAAACCAGTCATTGGGAGGAGAGAATAGAAGGTGAACTCTTCGTTGTGTTTTCTTAAGCCCCATAGAAATTACAAGCACATAGGAAGACAGGGGTGAATGGGCTTGGGGAAAAGCCAAGGAAATTAATCAGCTGGTAAGAGTGTAAGCAGCATTGTAGGAGAAATGTATTTGGGAACAAGTAATATTTGAAAATGATGAACACATCGTTATACTGCTGGGTACAATTTTCCATAGCCCTAAACAAAATGAGTTATTTTTTAAAATACCTACAGCTTAACTCATTCCATGATTCTGTGGAAGATGGCCGTGGTCCTGTTTGTCAACTGAAGTGGTTCATGAGTAAAAGGAAAATGTTGCAAACACTTCTGTTTGCAAACCAAATAGTCCATGAACAAAAGCCTTCCTGAACCAAGGTGTTACTCTATTTGTTAACTTCAAGAAGGTTGATTTATTAACAGTTAAAGGTTGAGCATCATTTAGGAAAAACACATTTATAAAGACTCAAGTTGTCCTGAAGGTAGCCATGTATTTGGATACTTATGATAAAATGAATAATTTTTAACACAGAGTGTGGCCATTGGACTGTATTTCCCTTTTTTCTCCTTTGACAATAATATTTCCTCCTCTGCATGTGTAGTACAGTTATTACAGCATTGAGATATATCATAGTTAAAATTGGTGGAAAGATACATGACAGGCACGGCTTCAGGGTACTCTCCAATCTCCGCACCCTCATGAAATAGTCACTAATGTTATCCCCATTTCCCTGGAACAGCAGCTGAGGCCCTACGTTAGTGAGTGGTGATGTGGGAAGGCAAACCCAGTCTTTTCCTCTTAGGTCTCCTGTCCTAACCTTGGGACCACTGGATAAAGGAGACCTGCAATTCATCACCTAGATAACTGTCCATTATTTCTTGACATTTTCTTTTTGTTTTTTAAAACATTTTTTGTGGAACCACTCGGTACACTTCTAGTCTTTACTGCACAACAAAGAAAAATGGAACCTTATCTTGGATTTAAACTTTTTGTTTCAGTTTTGTTTTTTATTAGTACATGTTTCAAGTACACGTAATGATCACGTAACTTATAGGGTGTTGGTGCATGTACACTACACGTCTTCTGTTGCAACACCTTACTTAATCCTTAGTCTCTTAATCCCCTTCCATATGTGAAAGATCTGTCTCCCTGCTTTTTATCATCTGTCCTTTATTTTCCTCTTTATTTGGGGAGGGATCCTCACATAAGAGAAACTGTGCCATACTTGAGCCTGTGCATCTGCTTGATTTCACTGAACACTGAGTCTTAGGTTAAAAACAAAATGCTTTTATGAAGCTCATTATGTTTAGCATGTGCATATTTTGGTAATAAGGGTACTTTTTCAGTTGTGTCAAATAAAAGCAGGATCACTCTGTTTCATTGAAAGTGATTCCTCTTGACTATCTGATATAAATTGAAAAACAACTGCTTTTCCAACATTATTGAGCTATAATTGACAAATAAAAGTTGTGTATTTAAGTTGGATACCATACATTTTTACATGCACTGGGAGATGAATGATCACCACGGTGAGGCTGATCAGCGTATCTGTCGCCTCATACTTGACATTTGTGTGTGAGATGAGAACACTTTGCTCATGGTTTGTGCCTCCTTTAGAATTAGCCAATGTTTACTTTATCACCATAACATGGCTAACAACAAAATAATTGGTGAGTTATTTTTCCCTGAAGATTTTGGAACCAAGTTGATTTTATCTCAGTGTATTCAGTCAGAGGCATTCTGAGCATTGATAACATCGTTCTCATCTCAGAGACACCTCCTTTGTAACTGCCCAAGGATTAGGAAAAATAAATGCCACTTCTGAAGAGGGGCAGACCTTGATTGTAACCCTTTCCATCCGTGTTTACAGACCTTGCCTACACACCTGTGAATCATAAGCATGTTCGAACAGGAGCTGAGGCTGAGATTTCCTTGTGCTCTGCAGATCTATTAACATAGATACAATTATACTTCATCTTTTTAGCTCTGATGGCTAGCAACTCATCTTTCCTTGTACAGTTTATTTATTTGAATTAAAGTTTAATTTCACTGGTAGATTTGATAAAACACTTCCTGTCTGTTGATTTAGTCTTCTCAAATGTCCAAACATTTTTATAGTCTTACACATCTCTCATGCATGAAAAATTGAGAATGTGTGTTGATTTGCTAGAAATGAGTCTTGCACTGAAATCGTGGAGAGTCTTTGTGTTATTACAGCCACAGAACTGCTATAAGCAGTAAAGAAAAGTAGTAGGAGCTGGCCTGAAAGGAAATGTTCCAGTGGCAACAAGTTCTTTCAGATGTAGTTGTTAGGAAAGAAAACATGAACAACCTTTCTCAGTAGTGCATACATTAAAAAAAGTATGTGCTAAACCAGTAAGACAATGGTGCAGTCCCTATCCGTTTCAGATTTCTACTTGGGAGCGTGACTCCTGCAGATTATTTTGAGATTGAAGTAGACTGAGATTTTTTTTTTTTTTTTTTTTTGCGGCACCAGGGATTGAACTCACGCCCTTGCGCTTGCCGGGCAGGCGCTTAGACCGCTGAGCTAGATCCCCAGCCCTGGTGTTTTTGAGACAGGGTCTCACTATGCCGTTCAGGCTGGCCTTGAGCTCACTTTGTAGCCCAGGCTGGTCTCGAACTCACAACGATCCGCCTGTCTCAGCCTCCTGAGTGCTGGGATTAAGGCGTGAGCCACCACGCCTGGCTTAGACTGAGATTTTGCAGAAAGTTATAGAATACTTTGTGACATAATTGATGAATTGTATATTAAGAAAAATTAGTGAGTGGACAAAGTGTTTTGATATTTGCTAGTTAAGGGAAATTCTACTTAGATTTGAGGACAAGAGTATATGTAAGTATATTTGGCATTTCTTAAGTGCCTTACATGTATACCATATAGCATTAGCAAAGAACTATTTCTTTAGCAAAGAAAAAAAAGCAAATAAAAATTAATTAATGATTCCTCTCAACCACATGGAACATATATAATTATCACCTCCATTTTAGAAGTGAAGAAATGGAGGCTGTCCAGGCTTAAATAACCTGTCTAGTGCCACTTGGGGAGTCGGTGGCCAGTATGATACTCAAACCCCTTTGCAGAGCCACATCACCCCGGGATGAATTCGCGAAGTGTGCATGGCATTTTGTCACTAGGCTTTTCTAAGAATTAGTAAGAGAATATGCCTAGCTCAATCCCTGGAAAAATAGTTAATAGTTTGATAAGCCCGAGATGTTGTTATTTATAATTTTGAGTTGAAGGTGTAACTTCAAATTATTAAAATAATGATGAGAAATTATCTTGTGCTAAGAAAAGGAAAATGTGAGGTATTCTTAGGCCGTCTTCTCATAGATTACAATCATAAAGAGTTTTAGATACTTTGAAATGGCCACTGTGCTGTTCCTCTATTTCCATTTATGCATATCCATTTATGTGTGTATGACACGACAGAGGCCGATAATAGAAAGGTAATAATTGAGGAGCACACGGGCATTATGCAGATGTTTTTTATTATAATAAATTGGAACTCAGAACTCACATACATAATAAAAGAAGAAGTTATCACAGACCAGCATTAGAGCCCTGAGGTGCATGATCTGAGGTCCTCTGCGTTCTCAGAGATGGTCTGAGTGTGGGATGCTGCTTTGAATGCTTTGGAATTTGGTTTCCTTATTGTGTGTTCAGAATTTGCTCAGGAATAGCAGACATGAGTTTGTGCACTTACAGTAACTGGAGACATTGAAGTGTAATTGAAATACATGGTGAAAGTTTAAATGTTAAAAAGTGCATTACAGTAAAAGGCACATTCCTGATAACCCCCTCAAAGTCCTCCCCCTCACTTCACAGGCACCTACCCCAGCATTCCAGCCACTTTCTGAAGCAGTTCTGGAAGAGCTCTTTCCTGAGGGTCTGTGCAGTGTGTGATAAAAAGAGCAGTGAGTGCCATCCTGCAGAAAGGCAGCCTCAGAAGCGCATGGCGATGTGTGCTCATCTACTGTGTTCACTGCACCCGGCCCCATGTGACTGCCGGCTCTCCCCAAAGGCTAAATGGTCAGGAAGGGGAAGCATTTTGAGTCGATTCAGGACTTGGACTCAGTTGTAACAGTGCAACCAAAGACACAAAAGAGTTCCAGACACAGAAGACTTCCAGGACTGTGCTGCAAAATGGCAAGAACGATGTATTCAAAGTGAGGGAGAGCATTTTGTGGAGAATTAATGGCAGTGTGTTTTTACTGTAATGAATTTTTTTTTAAAATTATGTACTTTGTTTTGATTACATCTCTTACAACTATAATACACCTCTATTACTTGAATGGCTGTTGGAAAAATAACTTTTGCTAGCCTAATATTCTCATTTCTCTCTTTTTCTAATTAAATTAGTTGGTTTTATAAAATAAGTATTTTGATTAAACTCTTTTCTTAAGAACACAAGTATCTTTGTATCATAGGAGAGACCGTAGCAATGGGAAAGGAACTAACTCTTCATTTGAAGGTGATAAATACCATAAAATGCTAAAGACAGATAGGGTAACAGGACATAGTTAAAGGGAAAAAGGTCAAAACAAAGTCTAACTAAAGTCTAAAGTCAAATAAAGTCTAACTCCTACTTTAATAACTAGAAACAAGAAAAGTAGAAAAATGTGTTAAAAGCTACTTACATTGACAAGAGCATTGTCATAGCAGACAAAGTGTCCCCTGGGCCTGTTAGGACAGAGGTTATTTCTGAGAGGGAAGGGGATGGGAAGGTCCTCTTTGGAATAGATGATTTTGAATTGGACTTTGAAGTATGGCTAATTGATAAGGATGTGCATTATCCTACGAAGAAAGTGTCTAAGTTTAGATAGCAACTTGAGAAAGGATGGATGGACAGTTTTGGGGGTGGCTGTGGCCTGCAGGCATTGAACTAAGCTGACAGTGAAGATGTGTGGAGACACCACTAATGATGTCCAGTGCCAGCCTGAGTTCTCTGGGAAGTCATTGTCAATGATCATGAATGATTTCAGATCATCAACAGATGCGGTAAAAATTCCATGTAGCCGACAGGGTCAGGATTCAAGATGGTAGATGGAACATATCTGCTCACAGTCCTTAGAGCTCAGATTCCGTGAAATGTCAGAAAAAGGTGTGTATGCACACACACACACGTGCACACAGATGCACACACACTGGACTGGAACACAGGAAAGAAGGCCATCAATAAACTGCAAAACTGCAAGCAATTTCTAGTAAATAGGTACATAGAACTGGTCTGGTAAAAGAAGAAAATAAAAACTAGAGCTCCAGTTATTTTTCAGGGGGAAAAACTAAAGAATAAGGGCATTTCAGTGAGATTCCCAACTCAGAGGAATATATTAAAGGTGGTGGTGGCAGGGGACCCAGTCATTGAAATATATAATTAATGAATTCCAGCAATTTTATAAATATAAAATATAAAATAAATTGTATTTAATTGATCGTATTGATAGGACATTGTACCTACTGATGAAAAATAAACGTGTAACCAGCAGGAAAAAAATGAGAAAGAATTTTCTTCCCATGAACTTAAAAACCTATAAGGAAAGTAATTAGACCACTGTGTTATATCCCATTAATGTAAGAAAGGACCTATGAAAGTGTGATACCAGCTTTATCCAGAAGTCAGTGCTACATATATAAATATTTGATGTAACAAATATGAAAGTAGTAAGCTGTTTAATAAATGTCATTTGGTCAATTGGCTTTCCATGTGGGAATAAATAAAATTATATGAGAGCTCAAACTGTTAATAGTGCGGCCTATGGGACCGTTTTATAGGACTATAGTCAGGCATTGTTTGTATAAAAACACAAAAGAGAGGTAAAACACGATGAGAGAACACCATCTTTGACTTGTCGCATAACTAAATCTTCCGTATTTCCTACTGGGAGCCTTAACGCATCTTTGAAACCGGAGTAAAGGTTGCGTGTGCTTTATAACTCAGCAGAGTTCAGCTCTCCATGCGGCTGTGTGAGAAAGGTACTGACTGTATTTATGCATCGAGTTCAGATACTGCTGCTCAATTTAAAGTTGTAACTTTCTTTTCCTCTAATTGGCTATGGGTATTTGGAAGTCGAAAGGTTTCCTGTGTCTGTACAACGTGTGATTAAAAGAACAGTGAATTCTGAATCAGTGCCGGTGCCGAACTCCTCCTTTTGACCCTGGAGCTGTCTTCCCTTCCTCTCTAGGTCAGTGTCCGCCCTCTGTCAGGCACTCAGGCAGTTCGAGGAGCAGAGGTGCCCCAGAGTGTTTTGATGGACTTACTCTCGGCTAGCTCTCACCCCAGCCCTAGTTCTAATTTAGCAAATTACTGTTGTTGTTTGTTTGTTTGTTTTCGCAGCACCTGGGATTGAACCCAGGGACTCACTCGTGCCACTCTACTGGTGAGCAAATCCCTGGCCCTTCCTATTGCTGAATTGTGAAACAGGGCCTGGCTAAGTCGCTCAGGCAGGCCTGGAACCGTTGTCCTCCTGCCTCAGCTCACAGGTAGCTGAGATTACAAGGGGACACCACTGCGCCTGATGTAAATTACTCTTAATTAAGCTTCTTCATCTGTAAATTGCACTTAAAATGACCTTAATCACATGGAAACGTTCAGTACGGAACTTTGCGTGTAATGACTGTTCAGCAAAGGTACTCACAGGGACTAGTGGGTACGGTAAGGTACCTTTTGGTCCTGTTCGGCACGTTCATGGACGAAGACCATCCAGTTATGCTTTTCTAGCCGTTGGCAAGGATGCTGATGTTCTTTATGTCCACACGGTATGAGACTTCACCTGTCCCTCTCCCCAGAGAGTGTGAGCTTTCTGTTCCTTGGCCTGTTTTGGGAAACAGGGAGTAGATCCAGGGGACCGAGTGACCAGCCATCCCAAACTGTGTGCTTGTTTCTTGTTGTCCTGGCGTCCTGCTGCCTCGTGCCATGGCTGTCCTCCCCTTCCCACCCCCTGCCCCATCGCTGGTCCTGGTATCCACACATGCAGTGGCCAGCCAGAGTGATACCAAGGTTATGCTTTTTTAGACACCAAGAATTACAGCCCCACAGCTTTGGAGCAAATCCTCGGAAAGAGTAATTTCTTCTCTGCTCTACTGCATCCAGCAATTACTGCTCTCCCCTGCATCCCTTCTGGTCATGCTGCTGGTATGGGTGACAGTCCCTGCAGCGAGGGGCTGGGGGAGGCCCAGACAGTCAACAGCACAGGGCGGAGGACATCAACACGGTGACCACCCCACTCGCAGTTACTTCTGTGTGCACGCCCTGTGTGTTTAGCCTTGACAGTAACTTGGAGCCCTGGGTTTCAGAGCCCATGGACAGAAGCGGCCAGGAAAGCAGAGCAACAGAATCACAGGAGTGCACAGGGCGTGTGTAGCTGCCCACATCCCAGACCTTGCTCCCTGCCCCGATGGCGCTCTCCACAAGCTCAGAAAATCTCTTTTGTCCCCAGCGTCAATTTAGAGCTGGACCTACCCCAGACTTACTTGTTAAGTAAAAGCATCATGTGGAAATTTTCAACCTCTTGCCACTTCCATTTAACTCTGGTGGGATCCACAATGCCCAGGAAAGCACCTACACTGTGTAATTGAGGGGCGTTCGGGAGACTAAGCATGTAAATGCTGGAGGGTATGCTAAAATGTAACCTTTTCTTGATAGGGAAAGGCCACAGTAATCCTCGGTGCTTCTGACCATGCATTTTATAAGAACACAGGCACTCTGATTCCCAAGGGTATCCTCAGAGCCCAAAGCTCAGTCAGCGTTTGCAGAATGACAAAGTGGAAGAAGCTTGAACTACGCATACCGCATCTTGCTGTGTTGCTCTACCCTATTGCTCATCGCTTGACCATCATGGAGCCTTCATGAGCCCTCTCTGTCTCCTGTCTCTGTTGTTTTCACACACACACTCATGCATGCACATCCATGTGTACACCGTCCAATTATAGCACCAAGAAACGTTCCGACCAATGGTTTGAACAAGGTCCCCTTTCCTGGCAAAGTCAGGAAAACAGTGTGTAAAGCTTTGGTGAGGAGCAGGATTTGCTCCCGCATCAGTCTTAGATGGTATCTGTGATCAGAGGGACATGTGCTACTCGTCCAGCTCCTCTGTACTTCAGAACTGCCTGTGACCCAGAGGGGACGCCTGCCCTTCTGCAGTTGCCTGGAGACCACACAGCATCACCTCTCTTTCATGGCGTGGAGAGCCCTGGACTCGGTGGAGGGGGAAGAAAGGTCCTTGCGTGTTTAGAGCAAGTGTCTCACTGGGAGATAATGGTCGAGCTGTGGGTTATAAATGATGTATTTTGTTCTTTTCGTCTTGCTGATGGCACAAGGGGAAAAAAAAGTTCATCGCTCGCTTATCAAAATTCTGTGACATTTCTTCTTCCACAGGAAAATTTTCAATCACAGACTTCTGCAGCTACCGACACCAAATTTACCCAACGCTAAAACTCCACAGAGTCATGAAAACCTGTTTGAGACTTCTGTTCTTTTTTGATCTTCCCTCAAGCTGAAACACATGCATAGGCCGCCATCCCTTAGATATGCTGTGAATTTCCGATTTCACCGCCCCAGGAATGCATCTACGACTCATGGCACAAATAGCCTTTGTTTGTCTCCTGTTCTATTAGTAATATTTTTTTTGTGATACCATTGGCACAGTTATTTCTAAACTCTCATTTTTGTTGGTCCTAATAAGCTTTGAAGAAAACAAGCTTTACAAAGTTTTCTTGAAGATGAGCACATTTGGAAACATTTAAATATAAAGACACATGAGAGAGGCATTCTATGCCAGTAACCAGGTCATGATGGTGTCAGAAATATTAAGGAAAATAATATGCTCATTTCAATTATTTGAAAGGAGGGCAGATGAGGGACTCTTTACTCTCCATGTTGCATGTTCCCTGTGTAGAAACCAGAAGAGTGGGCTGGGGATTTAGCTTAGTAGCATAGGGGCCTGCCTGGTAAGTGTGAGGTCATGAGTTCGATCCCCGGTACCAAAACAAACCAACAAACAAACAAACTAGAAACCAGAAGAGTAATTTGTTCAATGGCAGATCAATAGGAATAAGAATTGTGCAACTCGATTTTCAAGCAGTAGTACTAGGCGGTTAGGTGATGTGATTTCCATGTCCTTCTTGAGATTAAATTGATTTTGTAATTTTAATAAAAATGGCCATAGCATGGGGAACGTAGTGTCCCTCAGCTGCCCGGACATGTCATGAAGCTCATGTTCCACTTGTCTACAGGATAAACTGACGTGGTGAGCTGCCCGGGTAAAGAACTTCAAAAAAGGTGCTCCACTTTCTCCCCAGCCAAAGTGCATTACTTAGAGATCAAATAACTCTTGGAATAATCAGATCCTAGGCTTTGAATTCGCAGTGTTATTTTAATGTATGCACATATTTGTATCAGCCTGCCTGGCTGCATAACTACTCAGTGAACGCTTGTGAGATTGACGGTTCCTGCACACGTACAAAGTCAGTTTTGGAGCTCTCAAATACTTCCTGATGAACTAATTTCTTATATTGTTACAGAAACTTGAAACCACAATACTAGTCTTTTTCAGTGTTAGACTTTCTTACTGCTGTTATCTGAATTGACATTTTATGTTTTTTGTGTGGGATAAATTCTTCTCCTTCCTCGTGAGAACCTTCTTACCCCTGTTCTACTAGATACTGTTCTCCAAACACTCAAAATTAGTAAGCACACTTCACTCACCCAGATCTAATGCTGATTGAAACTCCCTGGCAACTAAGAAAAATTAAGGACATAAGAGGGAAATTTGGATTCATTCACACCACCATGGGAAGAAAACACAGGCGAACGTTGTGAAGACAGAGATAAGTGTTCAGTTCGGATGGGGCAGGAAGGCATTTGCTGGTAAACACAGTTGTTCTTCACGTTTAAAATATATTTTTCCCACTACTGAGTCCAGAAACTACCTGGCTAGCCTCTGCTCTTTTTGTGTCTGTCTTGAGAGGTTAAAGCCGTGAGGATGATGATCAACTAAAATGGAGAAAAGTCAGAAAACACTAGTTTCTAATGGAAGACAAAACATGAATTTAGACATTTCAAATAATTGCCCAATCTTAGCACCATGAGAATACATATGTTCTTAATTCCGAAAAATCATGCTACTGACCAAATGCTTCTCTCCTAGTGCAGATTGGAGTACGGGGAAGCAAGTGTTTGTGTCAGTTCTCCCCTTTCTCTCTTCTCTGGCTGGGTCCCCTCTCTCTGCGTTATGTGGTAGGTGATTTCCATTTGCCTGCGGTGAGACCTGGTACAAGCTGCTTCGCCTGTCTGCGTGTGCCTCTGTTTCTGCATCTCCCAGGCAGTGACAGCAGCCTGTGTCCATCGGTGGTTCTGCGGGTCGCTGAATATCCGCCGGTGGCGCGGCCTGAGGTCTGCAGTGTAGGGTGCTGCGGAGGATAGCTGCTTTGAAGACAAGAAGCAGCATTGCTCTCTCCGCACAGCTCAGTCCTCCTCTGGAACCTCATGGGTGCTCCCAGGAGCAAGGCAGACTCAGCACAGTTTGGGGAGGGGAGGTGTCACCCTGTGTCTAGGACAGCAGTGGCTTTGAACTCACACCGTAGGCACAAAAAGTGTCTCCATCGATGCAGCAAAACAGGCAGATTGGAACAGGGCAGGCTTTGTTTTGCTTAAACTCAAGGTCTACACTGCAAACCACAGCAGCTGGTGGCTGAGGCTGTGGAAGGGACTCAGCCAGGCCAGGTGCCTGCACCGCAGCCTCCGCTGTGCCCTGATTACTGTCCAGGGCCGGGGTGTGAGACAGGGACCTTGCAGCTGGCACTGGGTCCCTGAAGTCTGCAGTCTGCAGCCAGGGAGAGCTGGGCTTCCAAGTGTGGGGCTCGGCCTGCGACGTAACCTCAACTCAGTCCTGAAGAATGTGTGGCATCTATAGAGGAATCAGAATTATGCCCTCCTAGAATGCCAGCGCAACCCAACGCCTGCATTTTCCAGCTTCCTGGCTTTAAAGACCGTTATTCAGTGCTTGCTGGGTGCCAGGCCTCTAACGTCTGTTCTGCTGGCAGAGCTGGTCAGGCTCAGCCCTGCTCTGGAGCCTGAGCAGAAGGCGGGTGGATGCAGCGTGGCGAAGCTGCTCCCTTGGGAGATGCGGAGAGGGGAGGCCCTGGGCCTGATGGGAAAGCTGGGGTGAGCATGGCTGGGAGCCAAGGTCTTGTAGGGAGAGCGGGACCCCTTGGGCTGGGTGAACCCTGAGGGTCTGTGTTGACCTGACTGATCGGGTGTGAAGGAAACGTGCAGGATGTCTCTAGTGTTATTATAATAACTAGGGCATGTGATTGGAGAAAGTACTGCGTTTCCTTGTGTGCCATTTTCTCAAGGCTTGTGACATACTCGCCTTCGTCCACCCTCGCTGTGACCCCTCCCTGAGTTCCTCCTTGGTCGCCTCCCTAACCGCCCCCCTCCACCCTCAGCTGCAGGGGATTATGCCGCCGTGGGCGAACCTCACGATGAGTTAGTGCGAACTGCCCTGTAGCTGGTTTGCACTCACTTCCGCAGGCTCAGTGGGACTTGATTGGGCCGAAGGGAAAAGGAGGGACAAATGCATTGTGTGTGCAGGGAAGAGTGCTGCTATAGTCACCTCCCCGGCCTGTGCTACTTCCCTGGCAATGGGTCGAAAGAATGAAGAGTTGAGAGTTTTAATCTTCTACCACATTGGGCTGTAGGGCTTTGGCTGGTTATTTGGAGGGATGGTGTCCCAAGTGATGATCGCATCAGGAGAGTAAGTAGTCATACAGTAAAATTTGAGTAAATGTAGTTCTAAGCATATAAAAGGGAATGGATATGAGAATATTATGCCATATCTTCTAGCATCAAGGATTTCATCCTGGTGCTGTGCAGATACGGCAGGAAACGGAGCAGGAAGCCGTCACGGGTTATGAAGTTTTATGCACAGACTATACTACACGAGTTGGCCACTTCTCTCCTGCAGCCCAGCACTCCACGCCAATTCTGAATGTTTGAAACACTCTCCTTTGTCTTCCAAATGAAACTCAGTTTTACCTTACGCTACGTGGCTGTGTCCCCATCCCCCAAATATAAAAAGGTGCATTCGGACTGTCATACAACACCACAGACTGGTGTCTTGAACAACAAAAGTCATTTCCATGGCTCTGGAGCCGGAGGGAGTGGGGACTGACTGTGATCTGGTCTCCCTCCTCGTCCCCCAGGCTCTGCCTGTCACTTGGTCTTCCTTCCCCGGGTGCCTGTGCCCTTAACTTTTCATCTTCTGATTTCTAAAAACTTTATGTTTTTAGTTCGTGTGTGCAGAATGTAATGATCACATTCATTGTGGGGAGTTGCTACAGGGGCACAACACCTCTTCGTTCTTTTTTCATGCCCCCTTTCCTTCTAATTTGTAATTACTGAAGAAAAAGATCCCATCCCCATTTTTACCAAAGTTCATTTGTGCTTGGGTATGCAGCCGTTATTCAAGCCTAAGATGCTTCTGATATTAATGCCAACAGAATAGGCTGCAGTCACATTTCTAAGGGATAATAATTTGGCCCTCCCACCTTAAAAAAATATCTTCTCCTCTTAGAAGGGTACAGTCTTTTGGGTTAGGGTTCCCTCACTTGATCCATTTATTTTAATCCCCCCACACTGCAGTCTGAGTTACTGGGAAGTCCAGACTTCAGTGTCTGAATGGGGGGCACAGTGCAGCCCATAACATCAGGCGCGTTCAGACTAGAAATGTGTTAGCGAGCATTCCTGCTCACTGTACTCTGTGGTGCTGCCCTGTAGCCTAAGGAACGGTTCCACAGTTCTAAACCATGCACAAAGCTACTCCGTGGGCTTCCTCGCCTAGGGAGCACAGCCCAGCCCCTCCCAGTCCACTGCCACCTGCCAGCGCCCTTGGGCCCAACCCTCATCCTCTGGATTCCTTGACATCACCTCCAGTCAGGGCCGGGTGGGCACAGCTGCTCCAGGAGTGTGGCAGGGAGAGAAACGAGGTGCGTGGAGAAAGTGTGCCACCTGGATTTTTAATCCACACACCTCTGAATATATTCGAATGACAAACTTGAATAAGATGAGCTGGGAGTGGAGATTCAGAACCAAAATGTATTTATCAAAGCCTTAACTATGACTGAAGGTCAGGCTGCTGTATTAATACCTATATTATAAGTCATCCGATGATCACTGTCTTTGGCACCTGCTATAGACAGATGTGCCAGTAACTGGCTGCCCAAAGGGAGACTTTCTTGGTAGAAGCTATTATCCTATGGAAGCAGCTAAACTTGCCTGACTTTCGTGATCTTTACCAAAATCGCATAGCCCTGGCTGGATTAACCTCGTGATGACCTGAAGTTTCAGCCAGAGCATGGACTGATCTTCTCAGGCTGCTGTAACAAGATACCATAGACGCAGTGGCCCAAGAAACAGAAATTTATTTTCTTCACAGTCCTGAAGGCTAGAAGTCCTGATGGAGGCTGGGCACATGGTCAGGCTTCTGAGGGAGAATCATTCCAGGGCTCCAGGGCCCCTTCCCGCTGTGTCCTCCTGTGGGCAGAGAAGAGGGAGGAAGGGGAGAGGGGGACAGAAGGAGCACCTTGATGTCGCTCCTCACCGGGCACCAGTTTCTTCAGACCTACAGGGCAGAGGTCCTGCCACCACAGCAGACCCATGTCGCGGTAGTTGTGAATGTTCCTAGCAGCCAGGAACTGCTTTTTGAGACACTGGTATAGACAGGATGCATGTGGGTCCCTAGCTCTAGCATATGGGGGAACTAAACCCAAGCAGCAAGCACACCTAAGGTGCTAGATGACGATTTTCAAAGGTAGTGGTGTCCGGCCGTTTTATATGTGATTTTATCTAAACATACTGAGTGTAGTATTGTAATTTGGCTGAAAGTCCTGTTTGAGAACACTCAGTGTATTGGAGAAAGCTGTGCTTATGGGAAAGGTTTGTGAGCCTAGCTCTGTGCTCCCGTGGTGTGAATGGCGGGTACAGCAGCATGCAGGCGGGCCAGTGGTGCTGAGCCGAGGTCTACTTCATGCTTGCTGAATCGACTCTTGTGCTGTTTAATAAAGGCCCACAGCTGGGTGCCTGAAAACAGACAATAGGTGTTCTCACAATGCTGAAAGCTACCAAGTCTGAAATCAGGCATCTGCAGCCACACTGCCTCGGCAGTCTCGAGGGAATTTTCCCTGCTCCTCTTGCCCTCTGCTGGCTAGCGGCTGTCTTTGGGGCCCCTTCTGACATCGCTGTATCTTCTCTGAGTGTCTCTACTTAAATTCTCTGATCTTGTTGTGTTAGAAGCCCAACCTACTAAGTCTGATCTCATTTTAACTTAACCAGTTACATCTCCAATGACCTACTTCCAAATAAAGTGATACTTGAAGGCATGAGGAGTTGGAATATCAGTTGATAGAACTCCTGGAGGACAAAATATGTTCAGAGAATGGTTTTTCGAGAATGGTTTAATCTTTTATTTTTGACATAAATATGCAGGTTATAACAACTTGTTTTCCTAACTTTTGCTAAGATGTCTATATAAAAATACTAAAATAGTAATAGTTTGCATAAAAATAAAAGCCCAAGTAACTTTTCTCCCGCTGTAGTGAGTTATAATAACTGTCTAACCCAATTACTCTTCCTGTTGATAATTTCAGAATCAAATTTGTGTTCTATGAAATGTAATTATGAGGAAAAGTTATTTACAGAGGAATGCCCTGTTTTATTTATTAACGTAATTCCACAGCTTATATGATTTTTTTTAGAGTTAGCTTTTTGACTATCTCTGAATATCCTGCCACGAGTTCTGGGTTGAATCACTTTTAGAAATCATCATAACGTAGTAATATAGAAGGTCATATGTGACTGAAGTGACAAGCTCGAGTGCTGTTAATTTTTGAATTTTGTTGCCCTAGAGTCACAAGTCATGATTCTTAATTCTTCCAAAGGAAATCACTGTTGCCTGTTTTAAGAAGATAATTAGAAAGTTAAGATTTTCCCTTTGCCATGACAACATTTCCCCTGGTGTTAATGAACGGGACTCTTATCTGCACAGAGAATTCCGGTGCCCATCTTCCCTGTGGAATAAAAATGATGTGACAACATTGACAAATTCCTGTTGATTTGCAGGCGGCGACTGTGCAGTTTAAATGTGTGCTGCATGCTTGTGCCCCCTGAAGGATGCGACGGGGTGGGGGTGGGGGGCAGCTGTCCTACTGGACACTGCTCACGCGGCCATGGAGGAAGCTGGAAGAGGGCAGAGGTCACAATGGGCCATGCAGTTGTGAGGAGGAAGCAGAGGATGTGGATGACACCCGGGTTGGAAGAGCATGAGCAAGCAGGAGGGAAGGGGCTGTGTGTCATCGCGTCCCTGTGCAGGAGCCACACCCGCTCACACACCCCTGCCGTGCTCCAGGAGGTGGAGAATGCGCAGTTAGCACACGTGGTCCGTTGGTGGGAGGCCCGCGTGAGCTGTGAACGTGTTTCTCAACATTGATATTACTCAGCCAGAGCCCTGTAAGAGAAGATGGGAAACTCGAACCCACTTCACCGATTCCCACAACAGTGAAGACGCCATCAGCTGACTGCTCCCCTTGCCTGTCTTAGAGCTCTCGCAAGCGTAGTCTGATCAGACTGGCCGAAAGGACAGTTTTAGAAGACAAGATGTTCCCAGATGTTGAGGAAAGTCCTGACCATCTAGACTCCTCTCCCCAGTGTCCACGCTGTGCTGTAAATTTGTGAGAGCTAACCAAAGATGTAATATGCTAGATGTCTTTCTTGGTTAAATGTTTGACCTCTTAGGCAGTCTTTAGAAGAAAAATAAGAAGGACCATCTTACGTATCTGGAGAGTTAGATAAAGAAAACATTCGAGGTTTTCCTGGAGAATTCGGATTCCCGATTGCCTCAGTTACCGTCCTGATGCCAGTCCTGTAGACTGCTCCCTGGTGTCGCTCCCTTTGCCCTGCACTGTGGCCCGCTTCCCTCCCCTCCCGTCTTTGCCCTTTCCTCTTCCTTTTCCTTTCCTTCTTTCTCTCTCCTTCTCCTTTTTCCTTCCCCCTCTCCCCTTCTCCCCTCTGTTCCCGCATCTAGGAACTAGAGAGCAAGCTCCGTAGCAAGAGGACCGCACCACTTGCTGAGAAGGCCTGGCTCCAGAGGAGCAGAGGCTCTTTCGACAGATGTCAAGGATGTTCAGACAGAAGGAGTAGGCTGTGCAATGTCCCGGTGTCTACCAGAGGCTCAGGGCGGCTGAAACAGGGAACAGGAGAACAGGGAAACAACTAGACGATTTAAAAAGTGTTAACGACTCGTCCTTGGCCTGCGAGCCACAGGAAGACATTAAATTATGTTGAGCGGGGTGCCGGAGGAGTGGATGATATTTACAGTTGGAAAATGATTGCTTTGGCTGTGGTGTGGAGAACAGATTGGAGGGAGACAGGAGTGTGCCTTTATCCAAATGACCAAAGAAAGATGTGTCTACAGTAACGGCAAGTTTTTCTAGTTCCATGGAGATCATAAAATGCCATTCTCTTAATACATGCCATCTCTCCTAAGACACAGCATTTGGCTCTTAGAATTTTCCCCAGAATGTTCAAATAAGGTCCTGAATCAAACATATGAAGGAGTATCACTGGGGAATAAATAGACTGGAAATTCCAAGTGACTTTGCCATTGGCCTCCTTCCCATTAAATAAACTACTTTATGTTAGGCTCCAGATTTCCATAGAAGCTTCATAATTCATAAGGCAGAGACAGTCTGTTTCCCAAGCTACTTTTGTGTTTCTTTGTAGCATACAGACAGAACCACAGTTGTGGGTTTTATTTTTATTAATGCATGCTACTCGAGGCAGTCTTATTTAATACACATTTTTTACAAGCCAGTGATTCAAAATGAGCTCTAATCCTAAATGGGTAGGGTAACGGCCACTATTACACCCAGAGATCAGCAGGGAAGACTGTTGAGAAAATGTTTCAAAACCTTGCTCCTAAATTGCACATAATAAACAGGGTTTCAGCATGTACTCCATCATAGAATGGAGTATTTTGTTTGCTTTGGAAACAAACTGACCTTTGTGTTAGAGTCTACAGCTTGGCTTTTCTGGATGATCATCCTTCCCTTTGATTTTTCTGGGCTGCTTTTCAGCTTTTCAAGGAACTTGTAAAAAGTCAGTCTTGGGCCTTGACTGTCTGGAAGACAGCAAATTACAGTTCTCCGCTCACCTGATTCCTGCAGGCTGCCAGCTCCTTCTAGCCTGCATCCCAGAGCAGGTTTAGCTGTGTCTGCTGTCTGATCAGAACCATTCCCGAGCCCAGGGCATGGATGCCGGAGGTCCGAGTCCATGGACTGCAGTCCTCTGAGGTCCAGTCTCTGACATTATTTTTAATTCTTTGTAACTCTTAATTTTCAAAATTAGGAATGTGATCTAACTTTTGATGTATTTTTTATTTCATATTGCTGGGCTCTGCACACAATCTTGTGAATATTTTAATTACAGACAGGAACTGGTCTCCATAGACGGTAGGTCTTGATGAGAGTTCTGAGTTCCATAGAGCTATGAAATATTCTAAAGTTTTAATGAACACGGGTTTGGGTTAAAACAAAGATGTACTTTGAAATCATATGATAATTCAAACACAACTCCTGTATAACAAGACCTTGGCTAAATTATGTATTATTTCGCCCTAAGTTCTAACAGAATGAAAGGTAGCCCGACTTCTGTAGCCTTCTAAATGTAGATGACTTCATATCTTACTGACAATATTGCTGTTAACTTTAGCATTTATTCATGGACATGGTCATTTTAACATTTATGTTAGCTCTCTCCACACCACCAGGTCCCTTCTCTCTCAAGGTATCATTATTATTGGGAGGATGCTGCCGATTATCTTAAATGAAGAAGAAAGTCATTTAGAAGTAAGCTTTGTGTTATTTGCCAGCTTTCTTTTCTCCCCCTTGTCCCATTTCTCCTTTTCCCTGTTTACTGTGGAATCTTATCTTTTTGCTATGCTATACTCCTCAAGTTGGAGGTCAGGGGCCCTCTCATAATGTTCATAAAAGAAAACAGATTTCTGTTAAGGACTACTTTTATTTGCACCAAGATAATGGGGTCTCTGTCCGTGTTACAAACAATGAAAATTCCTTGAGATGGCTGGAGAGACACATTTATGAACACAGGACACATTGTTGGCTTTAAGCACTGCTTTCCGTCTTGGACACTGAGTGAGATGGCCAGGAGATCACATACCATGTGCATGATTCGTGCTGGGGAGACTCGTACTAAAACATGGGGGCTGTTGGGGAGAATGGGTGTCAGAAAAGAGCAGCGATATGGCCCAGGCCCCCTTCTGAAACTGGGGAGAGCTTTGGAGTGAGTCCAATAAAGTGGGCACTGCAGAGTGGCCCGACAGCAATCCACTCGCAGCCTCTGGCTTGAGCTGTCTCACAGGCGTCGGTGGGTATTTCTCTCGCTTCTTTGTGGTGACTGATTCTCCTAATTGACACAGACGATCCCGGCCTTAATTTCTGGAGTCCTAGGGATGAGGTGATGACCTTCAGAGTTTTCTCAGTTGCTATTCCTTTTGCTAAATTGGGTCACATTGTCATGGCACAACAGCTGTGTTGCTTTCCTCGAATGTTACATGCGAAAACCTACCATGATCTCATTTTCTAAGACTACAGAATATTATAGTTGAAGTCTCACTGGATAACCGAGTGGTGCTGGTGATAATTCAGGGTTTTCTGTGGTTCAGCTGAGATGCTGGTGACCAGTTCTTCCTTTGCTTGGGTCTAACCCACAAAACGAGAGTGCGTAGATTCATATCCATTTTAGCAACATCTCCTCCCAGATGAGGGATGAGTTTCTGATGTGTTGGCTAAAAGGAGAGTCAAGAGCATGTCAGTGGATGCTTACAAAATCTTTGGCCTGGGCTCTGTGTTGATAGCAAACTTTTGCAGATGAATAAGTCATCCTTTCCTAATTTGAACAGCAGACGTGTTGTATTCTTGGTAGTCAGGAGACTGCCACTGCATATATAGTCACTGATGAGACTGGGTGTCATGTGCAATAAGCTGCAGTGTTGATTTTAAGTTCCAGCCATGCACAGAGCAAGCTATCTAATTTCCTTACGCTTTTACATCTTCACATATAGCATGGGCCTGGGGATACTTCCTGTGGCTAACTGGGGGATGAAAGGAACTCTATTCCCAATGTGCCTAGTAGTCCATTGATATGTTGTCCCCTGGCTTGATCTCCTCCTGACTCCTTTGCTTCAATGGAAGCAGAAATATTCCTATTCCAAAACATAGATTCAGTGTACCCTGGCTGGTGGGTCTCGCGTTTAGGACACTGTTGAAATGCTGTTATCGTCTCTTTGGAAATACCTTGTCGCCATTAGAATAGACATTTTAAAAATTTTTCAGCAGTTTCACATATTTCAACTGATAAATGTTGTCTGTCCTGTGAAGGCACGAAAACTCCTACCAGAATAATATTCCAAAACTTCTTTGTGACTGTACATGGATACAAGCTACCTTAGCCTTCCAAGACCATTGCTGTTTTCCTTCTGTTTACAAATAGAGCTTGATTTTGAATTAAAGCAAGGAGATGGTTCATATTTTCCCCAGCTTCTTGCTTTTTTTGTTTTGTAAATTCTTTCCAGGAATGTTTCCTGCCTGCTGTAGTTTGGAGAAGGTTCCAGTGCGTCTCCCAAAGGTATATATGTTGGAAGCTTGGTCCCTATTGGTAATGGCAAGGCTCAGTGGTAGGATGCTTGCCTGGCATGCACAAGGCCCTGACGTAGGTCTCCAGCTACCCACCCACCCACACTCATGCACACCCACCCACCCACACACCCACACCCATGCACACACACACACCAGTAGTGGGGCCCAGTGGAAGGTCGTTTGGTCACTGGGGACGTGCCCTTGGAAGGCACTGCCATGGTTCTTGTGGAATTCAAGTCTTGCTCTTGTGGGTCCTGCTTGCCATGTGAGCTCTTCCTGTTGCACATGCTCCTAGTACAAGGCTGCCCACTGTGATGTGACATTGAGGTGGCATCAGACAAAAGATGGCATCGTGCTCTTTGGATTAGTTGCTTCCAAAAATCTGAGCTAAATGAACCTCTTTCCTCTAAATGTTCTCCGGCCTCAGATATTTTGTTATAAAAGTGGAAAGCTGACTAATATGCTCCAAATATAGCTCAGTATTGGTATGTGACCACTGTCAACATATGTTGCTCATAAAATGTCTCTATTTTATACCATATACTTGATCTTAGCTGAAAGACCAAGAAGTGAGTGTTCTGTGCATAGTGATGGATCAGTAATATTTGGTTGAGACCCCAGAAGGGATGCTGCATTATGGTCTGTGACTGTCAGTCGTTTTGAAAGACCTCAGTTTGATCTTGAAACAGGTTGCCCATGCACGAAATGGCTGAGTGTGGACTCACTGGATAACGGCAGTGCCCGAAGTCTGCTGTTCTTCAAAGCAGTCCTCAAGGCTGTCGCCTGCGTGTGGAAATGGTTCTGAGTGCCATAAGGGTCTCTTCGGAACATTTCCTGCTGCAGGCACCTGGTACACTGCACATCTGGGGCTGCTGCTTCCTTGCAGCAACTGCACATCACGGACAGAGTCAGGCCTTGCCTGAGATGTATTTACTGTCTACAGGATGCTGTTTATGTGTAGTCGTGACTATGATAGATGGTAAACGAACCCATAAAACTGACCTCCGACAATTTACATGCACCTCTGTGAGGCTGGAGGAGAAACCCTTGGATTTATTATGTATCTCTTTTTATTGCCAAGTTATAATTATATGGGCGTAGTAGCTAGTCACAGGGCACTAAACGGAAAGTTGTCCAGTATCAATGCATTCAGATCAGGGGATGGTTGTATCATTTCAAGTGTTAAATCCCTTTATTGTGCCTGGCAATTTAAATCCTTATTTCTTCATTATCCAGTTATTTATTTTATTATTCATTTACATTTTATCTACTTAGCCTCAAAATTTGGACTTTATACAATTTTAAGCAAAATACCTGCAGTGCTTATTATTTTAATAGTTTCAAAAGAGTTATTTACTTAATTGAATTTTCTTTGGAATTTTTTTTTTGAAATTTGATCTAGGATTATTATTTCAGGTTATTAACTTTCTCTTGTCTTTCTTCCTTTCAAATCTCTTTCTGTGCCTCTTGATCTCTTTCTTTCTTACTGCTTTTCTTTATCTTCATATCTCCTTTTATTTCAAGGTGAAAGTCTATTTTTACATAATAGAATATTTTTATGTAAAAACTATTTAATAAATTTTAACTAAAGATTTTAGGGCAACTGAAATATATTTGATGGAACTTACACTTTTGAGATGGTGAACATGTTAATTTCACATTTTGAGATCTCTTAATGCACATCCTGCTACTGGAGCAGGGTTTTGTGAACTAATAACTCATTATCACCGAGCTTTTGCTTTTTTGTCTGCTGAATGTTTACAATATATGTCAGATGTTTCACAGTTAAATAAGACTGTGAACTTTGCATAGTAACTATTGCAAAATGTTTGTAGTAATACATTGATAATATATTTATTTCATAATCAATAATCAATAAAGCACTATACTAAAATTAATATAAGCGATTGACAGGAAGCATAGTTTCTGGTTATAGATCTAAGTTTAATGGATTTAATTCTCTATTTAAAATTTGCTTGAGAAACCCTTTTTAAAAAATACTAGTTCTGTGTGAAACAAATTATGAAACATACATTTTCATGTTCAAGTTTTAGACGAATTATTTTTAGCAGACTGAATTCCCTTCCTTCCTGTGGGTATTTATACGAGGTTTCCTATCATCTCTCAAATGAAATATGGGCTTAGGACTGAAGGCACGAAATCAGCAAAGGGTCCCGTACTCACAGAATTACAGCTGGATATTTCTCCCTTTTCTCCATTTCCTCGACATACTTAACTTGAGAGAATGTGAATGTGAAATTCTTCACACTGTACATCACTTCCATCTCTGCACCGCTGTTCGACTCAGAGCCATTTCATGTGCTGGCATCCTGGGCCGTTTTATTACTGCACATGGACCTGTAAAATTCACGTTTTTTGTCTTAAGAATTAAATCATGATTCTGTGTCTCTGAATTAGGTATCTGGTGCTTATTTCTAAACGAAGAGGATGGCAAGGGCATCTTCTATTTGTGCTTTTCGGAACCTAGACAAGTTTTACTGTTTTTCCTGACCCAGTGTTGTTTTCGTCAACCTGACCCTTCTCAGTGTGTCACACATCTTGTGCTGTTTAACCGCCACAGGAGCCCATGGCTAGGATAGGCGTTACTCCTCTCATTTTTGTAAAGGAAGATCCCGTTTCAGTCTGACTCTACTCTCAGAGCTGGAATTCAAACCCATGTCCATTTGACTTCAAAACATGTTTCCTCTCACTTCCACCACGCTGTGCCTGTATTTCTAAGTGAAATATCATGAATATCCTGGATCAAAGAGGAATCTCTGTATTGGAAGAAATACTTGACGTATTGAACAGAGTTTCAGATGAACATACCCATTTAAATGCATTTACATCTTGCTTAAAGGCAATACTTTCTGAGGAAACTGAATATAAGCAATTAAATTTAATTCACTTGTAGGAAAATACCTAAGGCCATGCCAACCCCAGCCAAATAAATGGAGATTTTAGTATCTTTCACCAGGGAACAGGAATATCTGTGTTGCCATTTTACGGAATGTATAATCTTACAGTATATTTCCATTTAAAACAGTGTAGCAGATTAAATCCATTTCAGCAGTGTATTTCTCATATTCCACTATTTTATTGCAGTATTGTAATGACTTTATCTGCCACGGTTTAGCATCTGGTTCTCACTGAGAGAGGACAGATGACAAAATGGACACCAAGTCCATTTAAATCACCTTCCCTTTGAAGAAATTGGTAATATTTTTAAATGTAGAAAACTTTTTCCAAAAACGAACCAATATTTGAAGGTTAATTGCAAAGTGATTGATAAATCTTTTGTATATTGAAAAATTAGTAAGATGAAAGAAATTGTCATAAATGTTTTTTCAGGCTCATCAGGAATATAATAAAGAGGGAATACTATGCTCCATATTCAATAGTTCTTCATAGAAAACTAATTATTTTCTGATAGTTTTTCTAATTTTTATTTACTGGTAGTGAGTGCAAATATTATGGTTGAAATTCTAAAACTAAAAATATATATCAAAATATGTTCTTTTTCAGTTTTTTAATTAATGAATTGAATGTCTGGATACCCGAGATCATTTTTCCCCTTATAGTTGAATAAATCCTGGAGATATAGATTTTTATATATTTGCTTCATTTGTTGATTATATTGTCTATAATGTATGGCTTAAATCCATTTGGATGGCTTTGTTTTGATAACTTTAAAATAGAAATTTATGAGCTCTTGCAGTTAAGAACTCATATTCTTTTTTTTTTTTTTTTGGTACCAGGAATCAAACTCATGACCTCATGCTTACCAGGCAGGTGCTGGAGCTGCTGAGCTAAATTCTCGGTCCCTGAACTCATATTCTTAACTGAAATATTTATGGAGATAATTATAGATTTGCATGCATTTGTAAGAAATAGTGCAAGGTTTCCTTATATACCTTGTCCTGTTTCTCCAGTGGTCCCCATTCACAAAAATACGATATCACACCTAGGATGTCAGCTTGGAGCTGACCCACTTACCTTACTCTTCTTTCTTCCACTTCACCTGTGTGAGTCTGTAACACTTTGTAGAATTGGAAATACATGCAAGAAATCACATGGGTCATTCGTTGCTTCTGGTGTCCACACAGATGTGACTGTGCTGTGGACCTACACAAACGCAGTAAAATATCTTTGTGATGTTAGCAGGCTGTTTAGCTTGATTTCCATTGTCATGATGAGAAGTTAAATCAGAACCTTCTGGATTAACATTTTCTAATTTCCGTTTCCCTTCAAGAAAAGCAAAATACAATTCCTTCTCCCTGCTTCCCCATGGATTAAGGGCACATTATTATATGGGGTCGAATCATAAATTCAGCAACTAAGGGAAATGTTATCGTATGACTCCCTGGCTCGATTCATATTATAAAAACTCATCTGTATCTTTTTATCAATTCATTATTCATGTACTTGGAAGAAATTGAATCCATTAGAAAAGTATAAAATATCCGAAGTTTTAATTTTAAATGATGTATCCTTTCCTGCACTTATGGTTTCTTTGTCCATTTTTTCCTGTATAATTCAAGTCCCTGCATACTTTTGCAGATAGCACTTTCCCTTTCTCTCCTTTCTTTCTCTCTCCCTGCCCTCCTTCCTCATTCCTGTCTTCCTCTATATATTTCAGTAACATTTTTTATGTTCCGACTTGGCCACACATAATACAAGACCCAAGAAGCACAGAGGATGAAATGAAAGACTTCGTGAAGCTCATGACCGGATCATGGCCATATGTTAACGTAGATGTTGGCCATGTGGGCACACGCACCTCCACACGCACGCGCATGCACAGTGTGGCAGGTGTTTGTGCAGATTGGTGGGATGGGCAGGGGGAGACGTGAACAGTCCTGATACATGGTCCATGGGCTTCAAAAAACATTTTGGAGGATGTTTTTCATGTTGGTTTTTTGTTCTTATGTACGATTTGTATACTGAATTTCAAAAACCTAGATCCTTTAATTTTCTCAAAAGGTGAAATGCTAAAATAAAATGGCGTGTGCCACAAGAAATGTGTTAAGTAATAGGAGCAGTGAAACCTGATCCACAGTCTGAACACTTTAGATGATGGTCATTCCTATTGTGAGTGTTAGGCTGTGTGTAACAGAAGTGCACATTAGTTCTTTCCTTAGGAGCAGCAGAATATGTTTACGACTAGCAGTATTCTCTGTGAGGTCGAGTGGGAATGGCTAGGGTTTATAATTGGAGTCTTTTTTCCACCTGCCCTGAGGATGCTAGCTTCTTCCCTTGTAATTGCATTGTGTATATGCAAATCAGTTTCTCTTAAGTGCTTTGGAATTTATTCTATTAAGTAGTCTCATTTCAGATCTTGTTCATGTGACTGTCTTGCTTCCAGATCCTCTTTCAGACATCAACTCTGGTTTTGCCAGCTTGATGATAATTCTGTAGAATGACCTGGAAACTGAGGTTTTCCTGTCACTTTCAGTCCCAAGGCTCACATGGTTGTGATTCCATGGAAAGGTGGAAAGGCTTACTTCTTGGTGGGCGCCATGGAGGTCTGAAGTGTTGATTTCATTAACCTCAGGTGAGCAAAATTACCTAAGAAAAGCCATCTCCCAAGTGCAGGACAGGTGTGGGCCCAAATGCATTGTGGGTCAGCAATAATTCATTACGAGTGAGTCGGAACCACGTTTGCCCACCACGGGTTCACGGAGCCTACATTTCCCTGCTTGGCTTAGCTTTGCCGTCAGGAACAGCAAATATAGTCATCCTGCAGGAATCGTGATCTGCTTGGCAGTCACTGGTCTGGGGAGTTCAAAAAGGTGAAATATAATGTAGGTTTCAATACTATTTTTTCTTGAGGACATGCCTTGTTGAGGTCTTGAATCCTTAGTTTTGAAGCTTAAATTATTAGAATGAACAATAATAATAATCATAAAAATATTTGCATTTCTAAAAGTTCTAAGGAAACTTTGATGTTGATAAGGAGAGATTCATAAATGTTAGGAGGGTATCATAATTACTGTGGCAGAAGAAATAGTGGAGGGCATGCCTTCTTCTTTGGAATATTTCTGATTTTCCTATCAATAAAGTAGGATTGTAAGATGTCACTGTCCATTGCACACTTAGTCCCTGGTGCTCAGGATGTCAGTGTGTGTCCTGGTGGCTGTCACTGTCTGTCTGTCTGTCTCTTTCTCATAAGTAAATTGTTCTCATACATCCCAGGCTTGGTCACCTCTTTCCACCCACATTGTCACATTTAATTGCAGTAGTTTGAGTCAGTGCTCTACTGAGTTAAAGGAAAAAGCGGTAGTATATACATCTACACTGAATAAATTAGAGACAATAAAGACCAATATTCTCTAAAAATAAAAAAGAAATCATGACAGTTAATAAAGATGCCTTTGCTTTAAGTGTTTTAACGTGGGCTTTAATTTATTTCCCAATTTTCTCCCCAACTTTATTGTAAAAGAGAAACCCCAGAGATAAAGGATTCAGCACAATATCCGGCATATCCCGCGTATTCGAGAAGTGTTATAAATTTTTATTTTTGTTATTTTGAACTCAACACTACTTTGGGAAAGAAACGAAGCATCTGATGGTGGCTGGTAAGATTGAATGGATATTTTGCTTTGTTTTCAATGTCGTTTTGCAAGCGGTTTGGTGTTTTGCTGGTGCTCACGCACGCTGTGCGCGTCCTCCTCTCTGGAGCTCTCTAACGGCAGCGGAGCAGCTAATCCTGGTTATCAAGAAACAGGCTGGGCGACCCACGTTTGATGCTGACCTTCACAGCGGCGAGCCTCTGCCTGGCTCGGCCATGAAGCCAGAAGGAAACACCAGCGTGGGTTCCTGCGGCGGGGCTGCTCCTTCCTGTGGGAGGAGTCAGCTCTGGGAGTTCCCTGTCACCTCTTCATTTTGGTCTAATCTCTGAGTCCTCTTTTTCTCTTCCTCCGAAAGGAAAGTGGTTCTAGTGCTAATTTGGCTAATTGCAGTTATCTAGCAATTTCACATATTGAATGCAAGCAATTTTTAGTCATGTACTTCATTTTATTATTATGCTTAATCATAAAACACAAAGATGAAATTTTAATATTTATTGAGTACCTCCTGTATACTCAGCATCACATGGAATCCTATATTTAAATGGTCTCATGTTTGCTACCAACTTCAGAGGAGTGATTGGGAAATCCAAGTGAGTAACTAGCAAGAAGTCAGTCGATACAAGACAGTATCAAGCCAGTGCTCAAAAGGGGTAGTAAAGTGCATTGGACGGTGCTGAACCCCAGGAGTGTGCAGCCACCCTTTTAATGACATACAGGATCTATGAGAGAATTTGTCTTCTTAGTTAATAATGTCACATTAGCAATGTCCTGATGGTCTATGCAATTATTTCCGATTATGCTCACAAAAGTTTTGTATTTCTCTTTAACAATATTGAAGGACATTCATATTTTCTTGAGGAAAATGCTATAAATTCTTATTATGAATTGGGAGCAAGTATTTAAACCTATGCCCGCAGTAATGTGAATCTTTAGTTTGACTCAGGCCAAGAATTACACAGAATGATTTCCATATTGCTGTACCTTTGGTACTGTAACTCTCTTCTGGATATCTGATAGTTCAGAGACACGATGTAAAGAAACCAGCACGGGTTTGCAGAATGCTCTTTACTGTCTCTGGTTTTAGTTTGATGACTCTGCAGAGAAGATCGGACTTCACACGTGCCTGGCAGTGTGAAGCGAGTGGTCTCTGTGTTCGGCAGTCCCTGCTGCTGCGAACGTCCCTGCCAGCTGTTGGTGCCTACAGAAGCTTTTGCCATTGGCAGGAAGCATCAGCTGGTGTACACAGTGGGGTTTCCCAGCAGCCCTCATGGCCAATACATTTTTGATGATTTGAGCACCCTGACATATGGTGATCGAACTACACTAATATGTTAGAAATATGAAGATTTTTTTCCAAAGCAGGAAAATTGTCTTCTTGCTTCATGCATGTCGTTCAGGTAACAGTGGCACCTCAGGGTGCCAGTTTCCAATGTCAGGCATCGCACCATTAACTCTGAATGAGTCCATCAGAATTTCTGTGAGTCGGTCACATGGACAATGGAGGAAGAGGGTGTTTTCTGTCTCTAAACAGCACAAGCCTGGAGGAACAGCAGACGGACGTCAGTGCTTGATAGGAGGTGATGTGTCCCCAGATGATTTTCCTAGTTTCATGTGAAATTGGCAAACAACAGCAAAGCAAGTTTTTCTAATAGTAAGGTTTTTTTTTTTTTTGGCAGTACTCAGTATGAACCAATGGCGTTCCAAATGAGCTATGTCTGAGCCCATTTTAACACCTTTTTTTTTTTTTGAGACAGTGTCTTGCCATATCACTAAGGTGTCCAAGCTGGTCTTGAACTTGCCATCCTCCTGTCTCAGCCTCCCAGAGTGCTGGGATTACAGGAGTGTGCCACCGTGCCCTGTAAAGAAAGAATATTTTATGATAACAGCAGAGCATTCTTTAAATTGATAACACCTGACAAAATATTTTCCAAGCATTTAGAAATACTCTTTTGCCTAATATTAACATATTTGTAGTGTGGTGCAACAGACACTCTTACCTTCAGTTATGACTTCCGTGCTCTTGAAACGTGTTATGACAAAAACTGGCTGTTTGTGCCATTCGACTTGGCAGTGACTTTATCTCAAGGCAGTGGTTTCTCATTCGCTGAACCTCTGTCTTACCTTTGTGTAAGTAGTGACGTGAGATATTTAATCAGACATGTTTTATTTATCTAATGACTGTTTGCGCTGAAGAATAATCATCTATGTTGGGAGGCTCCCTTGTCTTAAATTCATTTATCTTAGATTTTGTTTGGTCTTTCTGGAATTTTTCAGCAGAAGTGAAAAGTTGGTTGTGAGCTCTTCTCCAGGTTGTAACCCTTCTCCGGGTGCTTTCCCCGCGTTTTGTGTTTGTCACCCTCCTTTGCCTCCTTCAGAACTGGCCCTGTGGCTCGGCCTTTGGCTGCCACGTTCTGCTTTCCAAATCCTCTTACAAATGAATTCATTCTCGTGGCTGCCCATGGGACACGGGCTTGAAGTCAGTCCTTCCTCCTACTTCAGGAGTTAAACTTTTTCTATAGGAGACAGTCTGATAAAGTGTGAAAAGGTCCAAATACCAGGGGTGGATTCCTAGAATTACTACTAACTTTGTAACTTCAAAAGGCTTGCTGGCTTTGATCCCCTTCCCAGTCAACACGGTAATAGAAATGGTCCCCAGTCTACCTGGGTACTTCCTGCAAGTCTGCCAGGTGCCAGCCTGCAGAAGTGCCTGGCCAGTTGCATGGGAGAGACATCGCTGTAATCAGGACAAAGCAATGAGGGCCTGAGAGTTAGATGTTGCCCACCATGCGAATTCAAGGGAGAGGTGACCTCGGGATTTCTGTGTGAACAGTGTGTGCTCACCAGAGGAGGGAGTGGAGAGGCTTCAAAGGATGCAAGGTTCACACGCACCAACGGTTTCTTCTTTTTTCTTTTTTGTGAAATATGCTGTATAGCAAAGGGCTCCCAGACTCAGCAAGATGGACTATGCACTGCATCCAAAAATCAGTGGGAAGGAACCTGGTTTTAGCAAAATTTTTCTTGCTATTTATACATAATTTAGGAATATGTACAACTGTGGAAACATAAACTTTATATTTTTTATTAGTGTCTTTTATTAGGCTTTGGAGTTATGCGTAAATGGCTTGTTTGCTATTTGGGATTTGATTTTTAAAAGTATTTTATGAGCCTAATATTTTCAACAATGCAGGTTCACCTTTAAGAATAAAGCATTTGTGCCATTATTATAACCTACAAACTGGCTCCTCCAAGGACCAGGTACATTCAAACTAAGCTGTAAGACGGTTAAAGAGCTATTCACGTAACCCTTTACCACTGCACAGGGTTTATTACTCTAAATGTGCTCCACCTCAGCATTTGATAAAAGATTTCCGTATTCTGTGCGGTATTCTGGCAGTGGTGTCAGGCGTGAACTCAAGTCCTAAGATCAGTATTCATTGGCTATACGTTAAATTTACAGTATCTTTATGGTTCTATTCCCCACTACTTTTTAAACTCGTTAAAAGCTAATCAGGTTATATTTGATCATTGAACATCATTTATGTTGTTTTCTGAATCAGATTTTAACATCTGTAGTAGAATGCTGTGTGTAGATTGACTGTGTGTTTCTCACTGGCTGTGAGTGAGACAGGAGGCAGGGCATGGCAAAGCTGGCTGGAAAATAAGCTAAGGCAATCGATTACAAGGCCCCAGGACAGCGCCAACGAATTCCTGGGACCTTCATGTGGAACTTCTTGCAGATTCCTGTGGGGTGTGGGCAGCCCCACATGGATGGGACGCCACGAGAAGCCCGCTACCACAACGCTTCACAGTAGCCCATAACGTCTTCTAGAGCGCGATGTACTTTTGTTTTTACCGTTTTTCTCCTTTCCTCTTTCACTTGACCCAGGTTCACTTTGCAGAGCCAGTTTTTTCTTTACATCTTCACCCCTCACTTTTCAAATCAACTTGTGGCGCTTTTTTTGGCTTCGTCTTGTCCAACTCTTTGTTCAAGGCAAGGACCTAAAATACATTTGATTCGCAAGGAGCTACCTGTTAACTAAAGTCCTTCACAATATATGATTGCCTTTTTGGTTTAGACTAAAAGCTTTCCAAGTAATGGCAAAATTTTTCCCATATTTTGTGTTCATCCATCAAATCATTCTGCCACCCTTTGAGCCTCTACAAGTATCACTTCCCCATCGCAAGTGTGGCCCTGGAGAGACGTTTCCTTCCAGGCAAAGCTCCTCCTATTGCAGGGGCTGCCTAAGTATTGTCGGTCTGTCCAGCCTTGTTAGATATCATCTCTGTTGAAACTTTCTCACCATGTTGCAAAATAGGACCACATCTTGATTGATCATCAGCGTCAACAGAGCAAAAACAGTACCTAGTAAGTGGTCCTCGCCCCTTTAGTAAAACCGCCAAGACTTACGGCTTGCTCCATGTGAGCGAGCTGGCCTCTTCAGGACAGTGACGGTTTCCTGTGAGAAAGTGTGTGGGTTTAACAAGCCATGTGGTGGCTAGAGAAAGAAATGATGCTGACTAGAACTGACAACCATATATATCAACAGGGACCCCTGATGTGCCCCCTGAAAGTTCCTTAAACAGCATTCCCCCATAACTGCATCAGATGGGACTTGTGTTTGATTTTTCTATAGAGCTGCTCCTTGGAGCTTCAGGCTGCTTCTGAGCAGTGCCCTGCTGGCCCGTCCTCTCTGTCACCCTCCTCCTGTCCCCTGACTTTGGCTGCCATTTGGGTTTGTGGCACTGAGCCTCTGAATTCCATGATGATTGCTCAAGCAGAGAGCTCCCGAACGTGACCTTGCTCTGATTTTCAGGATTTTGATCAGGCCATGGTACTAGGTCAGCCTGTGACGAAGAAGACAGTTATCCACTAGGTCAGAGAGGGCTCCTCCTTCCCACCCTGTCCCAGCCATTTGCCAGAACTACACACACTCCAGGTCGATACTTTCTGCAGTGGGTTTGTTTTTTTTTTCTGTTTGTTCATATAAACGGACCACAGAAAAAACCCAAAATATTGGCAGTTCTTTTCTCCCAACTTTGGATATGCTCTCTATAGTAAAATTTATTTTATGCATGAGTATGTAGGTGAAAGTTTTCTAGTCATGGAGAGAAAGATCTTTTGCAAATGGGAAGGAGACAGAGAGATGGAGGAAGTGGGGAAGGGGACATAAAAAGAATGAAGACGTATTATGCACATGTTCTTTCTTCCCACGAGGGATGTAAACATTATGTACTACAAAGATGTCCTAATAAAAGTAAAAGTTCAAAACATAAGAGCATCTAGAATTGTCTACTTCATTGTCAGTAATACTGCACGCACATATTTCATCTCTTCTGCTCCTTTTAAAGATAGTAATTGGCAAGTTTCAATGACCCTCCTGAAAGAAAGAATACCTAACCTCAAAATTAATCCTAAAAGCCAGCCTGAATAGTAGGGTACAAGGTTCCTAAGACTGAAATACATACCAGCATTTGGTAGCATGTACATGTATATTTGCTGCCTAAACAGTGCTATCCGCATTGATTTCTATGACTTTTTGAGAAAAGATAGCCCAGGGGAGCATTTTCCATTCTTGAGAAATGCATCGATTTAAGGTGCACTAGGATTTCGACAATTCCAGAGCTCGCTGTAGAGGTTTTAGGTGCTGAATGCATTGCGTGCAAGGGGGAACGTTTCTATTTTGCCACCACCATTATGTTATCTTCTCCAGCGCAATTACAAGCTAATTCAGGGCTCTTTGTGTTAGACTAATAGCTTCTGATGTGCGGCTGTCACCTGGTACCTCTTCGTGCACTTTTAATACCATCTGCAGAGTCCTCGGTGCTAGGATGAGCACTTTTCTCTAGGTAGAGACTCATCTTTGGCAAATCATTAATGGAACATCAAAAAGATGCCATCTGTTAGAGTTACATATGGCTGAGATCAGAATTATCAAATATCTCATTTTTTCTTTATTCTTTTTTTCCCCTTTTTTTCTCTTTCTTATCCACACAATAAATGTAGTTGTCAGCAGGATAAGTTCATGTGCCGGATAAGGTCACAATTTCATTTAGTGACAACTTCCAACAGTAGGGACTTACAAAGTTCGATTTATTAAAGAGTCAAAAGGGATAAGATCACTGCTTGGCCAGCTTGATTTATCAGGGTTTGACTGGAGTTCTTGAATAGGCAACGTCATATTTCAAGTTTATGTTCAAAACTGTAGTTCAGTGCATGTTGTGACTATATGACTCAAAAATGGAAGAGCAAAACTAGAAAAGGTATCCTTATCAGGCATTTCACAGTCACCAACCAGGAACTGTCATGCACGGAGCCACGCCAGGCTTAGAGATGGATCGACGTGGCAGGGAGGAGATGCCGCTGTTTGTCTTCACATGCAGATGAAACGCGCGGCTGTGAGCAGAGAGCAGACAGGGACACAAGATCCTGGTTTGGTCACACAGATCATAAACAGTGAGATGACCTAACCCTCTTTGTATCTGGCAGGCAGCCGTCAAATGGTTAAACCATAAAATAGTAAGAACTCTGCCATACTTTGGCCACCTTGGCTGACTTTGAAAATGTTTTGAGATTTTTAGAATCTTGGAGCGCTTTTTGAACTCAGCATGGCTTCAGGGCTGTCCATGTTTGATACCATGATCTATAATGTTTTCCAATCATGAAGAAAATATAAATAGGGGTTCTGACGCTCTAGCCTTCTGCTGTAGTAGGACCTGATAAACATTATGAGTCAATTCATGTGGTCAGCTTTGAAATTTGGTTATATATTTAAAACCAAGTTTAAACCAATCCAGAGTTTATTTTCAGCAGATGAAATATGATCTCCTCTCATCTCATTTACTTGCAGCCATGTTGGTCTATGGAATCTGAGCCTGGAGTTAAGAGATGCTCTGTAAACACCGTATGTGTGTCTGTCCTCAGCCTGATGCTGAATTCAGGGAAGTGTGATCCCTGGGACCCATGCGACAGCCCCCGGCCTGTCCCCTTGCCTTCTGGCTTTTGCCTTTTTCATGTACTTTGCTTTTTAAAGAGTCAGGGAAGCAAGACTATGTCTTGATAGCCCTCCAATGAAAAAAGATTTGAGGCATCTCTGGTGATTTCAAATATTTTTTAAATAGTGAATTTATTTTATTTAAACTAAAACCTGGGTTGATGTTTTCAAAGCTGCAAGATGTTTGATAGTAATTTGATTTAGAGTTTTTTTTTTAAGTGACGCTCTCATAAGTCTTTGAGTAATCACAGACTTTTAAAAGTATACATTATCAAGAAGATAAGAGAAACAGTCCTCAGCACTAACAATATTATCTTTTACCAAAATTGATTAGTACATCCTATGTGTCTCAAATATTTTCTGTGAACTCACCCAGCATGTTAAAAGTAAGGCTGCTTTTTGAAGAATAGCTGCAAAAATATGAACTGGACAGAAAAGAGAACTCTTTATTTTTCTTTCTGCTCTATGTTTGGCAGAAGAGATAACACATGTGAATGTAGGAGGAGGTTGAATAAATGAAACGTGTGATTGTTGTAATACAATAAGAGGACTCAGAGACAACTTTCTTTTGATTTTAAAATCAATTTTAATTGCACTAAAATTGAGATATATGAGATTATGAAAATCCTTACCCAATCAATCATGTTTTCAATTTGTATTTTACAAATACCACATATCCTGAACTATATCATTGACTAGAAGATACATAGAAGTTAATGTGTGTGTGCATGTGTGCAGTGTATGTGCGCATGCGTGCGTGTGCATGTGTGTACGTGTGCATGTATGTGTATGCGTGTGTTTGCATGTGTGTGTGTGTGTGACCTCTTGCGGATCTTAGATCACGATGTTTCTATTCCTGTTGAGGTGAAAAAAGTTATCAAGGGAACCCAGTAAGGAGTAATTGAGTGGAAAGTGTCTGGGGTTGGCTGCCAATGCAACGGGAGAGTGCGGAGACCCGGGTCTGTTCGTGAGGGCGGCGGAGCGTGGAGCAGAATGGCTTTGAATGCCACGGCCACAGCTGACTCGGTAACTAGTGTTGCAGTGGGCAGGGAGCGGGGAAGACTGGCCTGAGGGGAGAGCCCCGGTCGGGCAGAGCCTGTCGGCTGCGCGTGGTGGGCTGGGAGTCCGAGGGCTCAGTTCTCTGGAGCCCTGAACGAGGCGTCCTGCCGCCTGGCGGGGACTTGGAGCCTGCGCGCAGCACAAAGAGCCGAGCGCGGGAAACCGGCCGGTGGCTCGGCCTCGTCCGTCCGTCGGGGTCGGTGCGCACCTGGGCAGCGCTGCTGGGGAGGAGCGGGCGAGGTGTGGGAAGGCGCGGGCGGAGTGACCCGGCCGGTGACGCGCGTGCGCAGCGGCATGGGCGGGGGAAGGGCCGCTCTGTGTGGTCCGGGCCGTGTCTCTGGTGAAGTGGCGGACGTCCCCCAGGGGTCTGCGGTGATCTTCACCTCCACTGCGTGCCAGTGGTATTTCGTGTGGTTCCTGCGTTTTAGGCCGAAACAGGCTCAAGGGCTAACGAAGCTGCTCTTGATCGAGCGCTTGGCCTATTCCACTCGCTCGTCTGGCATCCATCGGGAACGCACCCCAAACTGTGTGGGGCCTTGGAGCCCTTCGGTTGTGTGTCCAGTTGTTTCTAGGACTTGGGTCTGTGACCCACTGGCCCAGGGCGCCTTCTGCCTCTCATGATGGCGCACATCCAGAAAAGAAAACCAAGCCCTCCTGCTGTCAGAGTTGGAAAACACAAAGTACCAAGTGCTGATCCTTCTTTTAACCATGAAGAAACAAAATGTCAGAAAAGGTATAACCTATATAAAACCATTCAGATTTTTTTTATTTTGGACAGAGTTGACACTAAAAAATACCTTTTTACTTTTAGTACAATAGTGTTTCTTCTACTTCATGATGCTTATTCTTTTTTGAAAAAAATTGAATTATACTTTTAAGTGACATGTAAGTTGAATATAACTTCTATTTATTTGTGCTATGTCCTATTTTTACTGCTGTCATTAACCTACTTAGCCTTGATAATTATATACATGTTAATTATTGGCACTGTGACCGTGGCTTTCTATAAACATGGTTGTGAATAATGAGTTTTAAAAATTATTTCGGCAATAGAAAAGACTTCTTTAAACTTCAAAATTACTTCTTGGTAAGAAAGAAAGAAGGTTGAGGTTCGCTGTTTACCTAATAAAGTTGAAAAGATTGATTGGATAACTTGGACCATTACTGGATGTTTTGTTATAGCCGTCTTTAAACACTCACAAAAGTGTTTTGGGTCTGTTTAAAACTTTAATACATGCACAACTCCAAAAACTTTGGAGTTATTTGGATATCACTTTATGATCTACCCCAAGTTTGTAATTCTTAATCCATTAAAAGACAGACCTGCTTATAAATCCACAGGTATAGATAAGGAGTCATTTTGAGTGAGCTGGAACCTTTTACAAATGAAATATGTCAGTATCAGAAAAAAAAGATGAATTACTTTTTTAAAAAGTTTTTAGAAATTCTCACGATTCCTCTGGCATTACTTCCATAGGACGTTATTTTTTAAAATATGTAAAAACAAAAGTTTTGGAAAAAAAATTCTTAAGTAGTAGCTAACTGAGGAAAGGAAGTATTTTTTTAGTTTTAAATGGGAAATTGTAAAGAAATTTTTTAAAATGTAGTCACAGTTGAAGAGTACTGAGAATTCCTATGCAATAGAAACTGGACCTTTACTTTTAAAATGGAAAACTTATCCTAGTTTTAAGTAAAGGCATCATCTATAAATACACATACACACAAAGATGTTTTCCCTGAGATTGTTTCTTGACATTCCTGTCAACTATTGACCATGTCCCAGTTTTGAGGAAATTTCTCAACAAACAAAACCCCTAACTCCAATGCAGTACTCGCAACTATTGTATGACAGTGAGGTGTATTTTCAAAGGAAGATCTCGGAAATCAATTTGTTATTCCACATATTAAAAGCAAATCATTACTGTTCCATATTTTATGGATTCTGAATAAGGACCAGGGTTTGATACTTGATAATTAACCCTATGTTAATTATCACAAAGGTGTTTGATTTATAAAACTATATTACTGAAGCCTGGCCCTACTGCATCTTTCTGGATTTCTTTTCCTCTTTACTGATCATCTTTAGCTATGGAAACCTCAGGAGGAAACAGCTGAGGAGGAGGTGTCCGTGTTGATTGAAGGAATTCTTTCATTTCAGGCTAGGTGTCAAATGTAGAGCAGGAGGCTGGGAGAAAAGAGAATACGAGGACCATCCATAAAGTGAAGGTTTCAATTGTGAACAGGAAAATATTCTGAAAACTCCATCTTTGAGTTGAGACAGATGAATTTATATTGCATAATGAAATAATTTAAGCATTGCACAACATGTGGTTTGTATAGTTTGATTTTGGTTTTCAGCAAAAGCAAAAATAAAAGCAAAAACTGTGTCTGAAAGTTTAATTGTTAAGAGAGAGTGACACAAATGTAGAGAAATAAAGGACAGATAAAATTGAACTCCAGTTGATGGTATATGTTTTAAAAATGTCAAGACTCAGTCTACATAGCTGAATGTACTCAAGCTACTGGCTTGAAAAAAAGCCAAGGCAACAATTTTATAATGTTACCTGCCATGACCTACATATCACTTAGAGAATGGAACTGCTGAATGCATCCCATTCCATTTTGAATTTTCTTGCACTTTCTGTTCTATGCGGATTCTCATTTATACTTCTTTCTGTTCAATTCTTTTCCATTTTTCTGTCGACTAAAGAATAGGCAGAGAATAAGTATCATTAAGAAATCAGTAAGCTATATTATTGCAGTAATATTTTAAAGTACAAAAACTTTGCATGGTAATATGCAACAATACTGTCAGTGCATAAATAATATCAATTTAATTATTTGCAGAAAACGGAGAAGTCCTTATTGCTAGTTGAGTTGTTTTGTTTTGTTTTGTTTTGTTTTGTTTTGTTTCAATTTACCTCAAACCATGTTTAAGCCAGTGGCTATTATTTGAAGTTTTAAGGCCCTCATTTATTTATTTTTATGTTAATACATTTATGTATTTCTTAATAAACTGTTTAATGAATTCTACTTTATGCATTTGTGTAGACTATCTTTATTTCCTCTTTTCTTTTTAATGATTTCAAAATGTTACCCTAGAGAAAATACAAGGAAGAAGACAGCCCTACACAATTTCCCTAGGGTTTCTGTTCCAGCCACTTTGTAGCATAGAATCTCATCTAGAATATCACATAAAGAAAAGTAGCCATTTTGTTGAAATGTTTTTTATTTGAGAAAATAAGCATCACTAACTACTTTTTATATGTGTAACTCTTTTATTCTTTGAACCTAGCAGTAATTTCAGAAAATTATACTTCAACTACTATCCAGTATTGTTCTCCAAGAATCTCAAGGAAATATAAGGATTTTAATCCTCAGTTATTGTCTTAGTGTTTCTTGTCTATCCATGTTGGCGTTGGATCAATGCTTTTTGGAGAAGCATTGTAATTTCCAGTTCTTCCACCTAACTCCAGTTGATAATGTGTGTGAAAAGGTGCAAGAGAGAAATTGGATTAAATTTGAATACAATTATAAGGACAAGTTTCATTTTCCTCTCAGGATAACAAGATCAGTTGTTTTTCAGACTAACATAATGAATTCTGAGTCCAGGAAACACTGTACCCGTAAAGCAAGCACAGGAAGGGGTGACTCTTGCCAAGGCAGGTGTGCAAATGTTCTCACTGCCTCCTCTTATTGTCTGCAGGTGAGCTGGAGGTGTTTCAGAAAGACGGGGAACGAAAAATTCAAAGTCGCCAGCAACTTCCGGTGGGGACAACATGGGGCCCATTTGCTGGGAAGATGGACCTGAACAATAACTCCTTGGTATGTGGGTGCTCAGAGGTGGCTGACTTGTAGGACTTGGTCATAGCTCAGTGGTGGTCTCTGCTTGCTTCGCAGTGAAATCACTAAAAATAAGTTTACCTTTTGCTGTTTTTATGGACTGCAAAGTTTGGATACTTTCCAAGTGTTTTGTCTCTGGCAGTAGTATTTGCAGAATTCAGAAGGAAATGGGTTACTCACATTAAATGATTGACTAATAAGGTAATTTATAAGCTTATTGTTTTATCTGCTTCGCCACAGCAAGACTGTTCAAATTTAATAATGTGCACAATGGCCTTTATTTTTAAAACAACACCGACTAATTGTCATACATTCAAGTTTACATGAAGAATAAGAAATAACCAACTTTGTTATTCCTCGGTAATAGTATTTGTAACTCTTAAGAGCAAGGATAGATGATTAACATTATGGTTTTTTGTTAACTCTTTTGTAAAAGTTCTGAGATCAAAAACTCTATCGCATGGTAAGGCTATGTAGATAATTGCCTAATTAGATGTTTTAAAGGTCATACAAAGATGTGGTGTTTGGCCCCAGGTAAACTTTGCTGCCTAATTTGGTATAGCTATTTCCTGCTGCTACTATAAAAACTACCCCAAGCTTCATGGCTTTAAACATGTGCTATGATCTTGCAAGGTACCTGCAGTCCTTCAGAACCTGTAGAGGAGTCTGTTTTCTTTGCTTTTCTACCTTCTCGAGGCCACCTACAAACCCGGGCTCATGGGACCTCCGTCTTCAAAGCCAGCGATGACCAATGGAGCTTTTCTTATTGAGTCCTCCTGAAACTGTGTGACCCAGGCTCTAACCCTGACTCTTCGCTCTTCTTTTCCACATTTAGGGTCACTTCTGACTTTGCTGGGTTTATCTAGGAAATCTCGTCTAATTTTTCTATTTTAAGGTCAGCTGCCTGACCTTTCCTGTGTAATAGAACATTTCTAAGTTCCAGAAATAGTGATGTCCTCTTTGGGAGGACACTTGCAGCCTACAACTGGAGATGAAAATAACAGACAAAAACCTTTTGTTGTGATGGACAATATGGGAAGAACATGTTCCATATTCCCTACACAGTCTGTAAATTTTAGGTATACAGTAAGTCCTCCACTTAGGAATGAGTTCTGTTCCAGCAGAATTGTTTGGAGGTGGGATTCATTAGTAAGCAACAAAGTGAGTCTTGAACAGTACACTTGTGAACAAGTTCACAGCTTGAATGTTCCTAAGTTGAGGACTTTCTGTGTTTATTCTGATGAAAGCCCTCCTGTCTGGGTGCCATTTCTATTGGAGGATTCTTGGGGCTGGTAAATGGCTTGATGCCTGGTACAGGGACATAACAACTCCCAGAGAGGTTTTGACAAAAGTCCTGGGTCAGCACACATTGTGTTCCTTTAGTGTATTGCATGAAAAAATTCTTTAAGTCATTGCACTAAGGAAATGGCTACTCGCAGATTCTGTTCAGTTCCATGTGGATAGGAGAGAGGTTAGGGGTCCTACCGAAAGCACTGGTGGGTGTAGTAAGTAAGAGATGTTTGTATCATCAAACTTTCAAACACTATGTGAGATTCTGAGGTTGTGTTTCTGTCTTCCTATACCAATATATTTATTTATCTAGAAAACAAGCGATCTCATATAGTAATCTCATGTATCAGTCTAAGTATGCAGTGTATTTTAGTAGATTGCTGTACAAGATAAACGTGGTAGCAATAATAGTGTCTAATGATATAAAATCAGAAGGAAATCCTCAAAAACAGTGTCATCCCAAAAAGTTTTTTTTCCAGTGCTGAGGATTGAATCCATTGCCTCATACACATAGCCAAGTGCTCAACCATAGCTCTGCATTTCAGTCTTTTTACTTTATTTTATCTATTTTATTTTATTTTATTTTATTTTATTTTATTTTATTTTATTTTATTTTATTTTATTTTTATTTTAAGGCAGGGTCTCACTAAGTTGCCCAGGCTGGGCTCCTACTTAAGATCTTCTTGCCTCAGCAAAGCGAGGAGAGTCACACGGTCCATGGACCTTCTGTCGCAGTCCAGGCTGAATGTCTCATACTGTGGGTGCTTCATTCGAGTTGATCTGCTGTGCTCACCCCCAGGTTTCATGGTATGACTTCACCAACACTGCATCTTTTGGGGTTGAGTTGTGTGGAACACTGTGTCCCATTGGCCCAGCAGACAGCACTTGTTAGTTACCCTGACCTTGCAGCCGATGAATGGGGAGGAAGGCAGCCCTGGCAGCATCCTAAATGTATTCCTTGGGCCAGGTACAGGTCACAGTGCTTTACCTAGTTTGTGTCACACTGAATTCTCACACAGCACTAGAGAAAATAAGATTTATCTTCTTTATTACAGAGGAGGAAAGCACTGCTGTGGGAAGTTAAGTAATTAGCTCAAGATCAATCCTGTTTGATTCTAGGTCTCACGCTACAATCTTAGAAAAGTTGTCTGAAGTATAGGATTAATGACACCACATAGCTGACAGGGCTTTCATGAAAACTAACTGAAATGTCATAAGTGCATTTTCAACAAATATAAAGTACCGTTACTAATCAGCTATCTATACAAGTGGATTTGTTGAAGTCTAACAAGTTAAAAACTCAAAAGACTGCCCAGACTGAATAATGAAATCTGTAGACCGTGGTCTTGGGGGTCAGATCCATCCCTGGATCTGACCATTTGCCAAGGGCTTGTATTCGGTTTCTCAAAGAATCCGAAACAACAGGATGTGTGTGAATATGGAAAGAAAAAGTACAAAGAATTGGCTCAAGCAGCTGTGGAGGCTCGTTAGACCGAAGTCCTGAAGTCCGTCATATGGCGGAGCAAGATTGGGGAGCCCAATTTACTTGTTTTATATTGAGACCTTCAATTTACTCAGTGAATCCATCCATATTGTGGGAGATGATTTGCTTTACCCAAAGTTCAGTGATTTAAACATTAATTTCACTCAAAAACACCTTCTGAGTTAATGCATAAAATTAGCCATCGTGAAATGCAAAGGTCTGTGATACCTTGTTAAGTGTCCAGCTTTTGAGTTACGACCTTATACCCCTGAAAGAACTGGTTGTCAGCAAATAAATGTTTCTCTCAAATATTCCATTTCAGTACTGGGGAAAAGCTAACATTCCATACAATCATGGAAGAAAAATTCACCTTAAATACTAAGTTGGTGTTCTTTTATAAGTCTTATGATTCTATTTGTTGAGAAATCAAAGGACTACTGACAGAGTTTTTAAGATCACTTCACATCTATTCAGTATCTGTCTTGAAGGGACATTTTCTATTTTATACATTGTGCCTTTGAAGTTTTTCCCATATTATACCCTACATGGTCTGTAAATTTCAGGTATACAGTAAGTCCTCCACTTAGGAATGAGTTCCTTTCCAGCAGAATTGTTTGGAGGTGGGATTCATTAGTACGCAACAAAGTGAGGCAAAGGTCCCTGTAGTAAACTAAATCTCACCTGTACTAGCACATGGTGCTGCCACATAGGTATCAAAGAACAATGGTTACTGGAAAGGTTGTGTCTTGAATTTCAGTGGCATTTGCCCTCTCTTGTGTCTGAATATATCAACTGTCAGTAGCTCACTAGTCAGAGTGGATTCTGCCAACCTGAATCAAGCCACATGCATATTTAATTAAACAGGATATAAATAGAAAATCCAGATTACTTATAGCATAAACAACTCATCATGACCAGTTAAATTCGACAAATAAAATTTGATAGGAAAATCTCATTTCATTTGGTTCAATCCGAGTAGAACCCTGTTTTATTCTCCACGAGGTATTTGTGGCAGTGAATTCTGCATTGGGAAATCCACATATGAAGGATCTGATAGATAGTTTATTGACCTCCTAATGAAATAATGTCCATATTAATTGATATCTTAAAAATGTAGTTGTCTCCTCTGAAACAGGATTGAGGCAAGAATCAGAGATGCTGGATCTACTTTGTTATAATTATTAGATGTCTTTAGCTCTCCTCTGCCAGGATTCATCTTTGACCCGTTCACTGCTAGAGTGTTCAGGTGTCCTGCTGTACGCGACCGAGTAGTAAACACACCCCACCCTGGTTTCCCCAGCACTCACTTCTTGCCAAAGGCCACTTACTAGAGACAGCTGTGACTTGTCTACCTGAGACCTTTTTCCAGTGCAGCCATGGCCCACCAGAGGAGCTGGTGCCTACAGCTCATCCCCAGCCCCTGCTAGACAGGAAGCTGGTGGGTAAGTACCCTGCTTCACTTCCGATTGGAGTATGCGATGTGCTCTACCTTGTCTCCTAGCCCCTGCAGGTGGGATTGGGCCCTAACTGGCTTCACAGCACATCCTCTGTGGGCTTTGCCCTTTTCTGTTCAGTTGTGCATGCTCCTGGATTTCCTGATTCCACTTCCCTATCCACCCACTGGACTGCTTCACCTCCAGTGAGCTTCTAGGGAAGTCGTCCACCAGCCAAAATTGAATCATATATGCAAAACAAATCTGTGTCCTCTAAAGTTTCACTAACAGCTTGGATAGTGCTTTCACATTCCCTTCATTTTGGACCTCTTACTACTGTCACATAATAGGTGTTCAATAAATGTTGGGTCTTGTATTTTGTTTCATTGATGTTGACATTGTGAATGACATCACCCTTCTTAATATTCATTTCCTTCTGAGCTCAGGACCACCATACTTGCTTACTGGCATCTCTCCCTGGCCTTGGCTCTTTTTCATTTAACTGACGCACGTCTCCCTAAACGCTCTGGCCTTTCTTCTCTTCTCCTGCTCCCAAGGCTTCAGGGCGCTTCTGCTACAAATCTACCAATGGCATTTAAATACAGAATCTCAACCCTGGCTTTGTACCCTTTCTTGAATATAGCTCGTTTTGACTGTTGTGCAAGCCTTTCCCACATACCCGCCCCAAACCAGAAGAGTGCATTACAGTCTGCACAGATGGCGCTCTGTTTTTCTCGCTGACTTCCGTGTTTCAGTCACCTTGGGTCCCCATGTCTGCATTCCCTGTTCCACCCCTGCAGGGGGACGGTTCAGTCAGTTGTCCCTGATCCTCACTGCCTTCAGGCTGTTCTTGCACACAGTTACACACACGTACAACCGCACGCCCACCCCTCTCTTACCTTTGCCTGGAGTGAGACCCTCTTGCTTCCCCTCCTACTCAGAGCTGGAGATCTTCCGAGATGTTTTTCTGAGACGCTGGAGGCCAAGTGTGCAGGCTTCCGCGTCCGCAGCATCTGTTCTTTTCTTCTGTTCCTGTTCCCGCTGCTGTAGTCCAAGGCTCCTGTGCTGCTCCCTGGATTTTCACGGCATTTCGGCTGTTCTTTCTGCCTTCCTTGTTATCTTTTCTTCTTTACCCAAGTCACAGTGTGTCCTAAACAATACTGATCACATAATTCCAGTGCGTAAAATCATACCGAAGGGCACAGAAGAACCCAGGCTCCCCGCGAGAGCCTACCACGCCCACCTTGATGGCGCTGCCTCCTTTGCCTGTCCATGGAGACGGGTCAACCTCGGCCACCTGCAGTGCTGAGCGAACTCTTTGCCTCTGCCCCATGCATCTGGCCACACTGTTCATGGTGCTAGAGAGCCCCGAGCTCCCCGTACCCCTCTTTCTCACAGACTGCCCGTCCCCTGCCCCGCTTGTTTCTTACTTAAAACCTGCTCAGGGTCACCCCCAGAGCTCCTTCTCTGCTGTCCTGAGCTGGAGGAGACAACCCCTCAGCATCTTTCTTTCTGGCTTCAGACGGACTAAAATCTGCAACTGACCACAGCCCTGTGAGTTCTTGCTGCCTCGCCTCATCCCTTGCTGACCGCCCACTCCTTGTCCATCTTTTATCCTTGCCCTTCCTACCTAGGCAAGCACCTTGCTTATGGTAACAGCTTAAGAAACAGCCTTTCAGTAAGCGGCGGTGGGGGCTGGGGGAATCTTTCCTTTTGTTCTTTTCTCCTCCTTCAGGAAGGATCGATGCCTCTCCTAACTCAGGACCCTGCCTCTTCTCTGGGACTTCGTATCGGTCTCCATTTCCACTGCGATCTTGCTTCGTCTGCCCAGTTTTGCCCTACAGTCACCGCTGCACTGTCTCCTGCCTGATTTGTATTTAGGTTTGACCTTGTTTTTCATTTAATCTCATTTGAGTAAAAGGTTCAGTAGTGCAGGATAATATACCTATTTCTTTAGTCTTTGCCCTTAAAGGAGATATGGCCGTGAAGGTGTCTTGATAAATATTGACTAATTTCAGTGTGAGACTTGCAGCCCTGGGGGCACTCAGGGAGGATGAGGGGTTGGGCCCAGGCAATGAGCATTTGTTGACGAGTCAGCCTTCACTCCCCGGCCCCCACAAGGGTGAAGAAGGCCAACAGGGTGTTCTGCTCCACCATGCTTTCTGTGAAGTCTCACCCAGCATTGCACTTCCCAGTGACAAACCATCTGGGGAATTCCATCTGTCTCAGCTTGGAAACTGAGGTGGCAGTCGCCCACTGTGAGCAATTTTCTATTAACTTCTTGGATAAGATCAGTCAGATTTATACTGAATTGATGGGAACCGCAAGAGCGGGGTTGTTCCAAGAGAAGACAAATGTACCGATTTCTCTAATTGGGCCTCAGCCAGCTTCGTTCACAGATGCCCTAAGGTTCTAGTAGTGCAAGGACTTATAACCTTTTTAATTGTACCCTGCTCCTCTTGGGAACTGTTGGTAAAATACATTATTGATAGAGGTGGTAGATTTGTCCCTGAGGGAGGGCAAGATCCTGGCTTCACTTGTACTGTGTCTGCTATGTGGAGAATTAATGGAAATGGAGTGGACCAGTGAGCTGTTCAGAGAAGACATGAAGGCCAGACACTTAATGCATCAGATCCTTGGAAAAGGACTCGATGATCTGGCCTCTAGGATTCGAAGTGGAATTTTTGCTGCTGTTGTCTTTCCTTGTGGAGGGGAGCATCCTCGGGGAGAGGAGAAGAGTTGAAATGGAGGCCCAAGCAATCCAAGACATCCAGAAAAATGTGAGTTTGCAAGAAAGGAACTAAACACAGAAGAATTATTTCACCATTCAAGGCTGTGGAAGCAACGTAAAGAAGTCACCTTCATGCAGATGTGAGGTACCAGTTATATCATCATGAAGGCAGAATCATGGTGTGGACAGTGGGTGGAATTAGATCCTCACCTGGGACAGTAATACTGGCCTGAAAACATAAAAAGCCCAAAGGTACACAACTCCTCGCCATGTACAATTTTATTACGTGTCTAACTTACATGTTTGTACCTAAACTAGAAACACATTTTGCCCTTTGGGTTACGACATGTGGCTAAACCTACTTACCTATGTGGGGCCAAGTTGGAACAAACAGAAATGCTTTTCTTCTTCATTTAAGATTAGTCACTGTTGCTTCTTCTAGAACCCCAAGGAGAATATTTTTTGAAGATGATCTTTCCATAGAGTTATTAAAGTGAATGTTCGTGTCGTGCTGCTAAGTTAGTGAATGTCTGAAAGGGTGAGTTGTTTGTAGCACCTTGATATGACCAAAGCTACTCTACTGAGAGCCTGGGCCTAAAGTGGAGACTGCTGAGTCGCCCTCCTTCCCCATGGGCTAGGCGTGAAGGATGATGGCCACGTATTGGTTTATATGGGAAGTGGACACTGTTTGCACACCTTTTTATCATTCTTACGTGAGTGTTCTTTAGAATGATCTCACTGGTTGCTCTCGTTTCTGATCCTCAACAGCAGGGAGCTTGGTGGTCTTGGGTGGAGGGAAGCGAGGTAGAATCTGGGCCGCCTCACGGGCTGCTCTGGTCATGTTGGGCAAGGAAGTAGTTTGCAAAGTATTCTCTGTTGTTTCCCTAGCATAACTTATAGAACACTAAGCTTTAAAATGTGTGTTTTTGCTGGTGGGAAAGGTGAAACTGGAACAGTATTGCAAGGAGCAGTTGTTTGAGAGTTGACAAGAGAGAGCTGACTTCTGTCATTTGCTTTTGAAGCTGGCATGCCTTCCCGAGCCTTCCCACTTGGCTTTTTGGAGGAATTACAATAATTTTAATGTTGTTTGGTGTGCACTCACCTGTTATCTGCATGGCGGTGATAAGTATCATTCCTGTGTTTCGGGGACTTAGCAGCGGCCTGGGCTCAGCATGGCAATTAATACACTCAGTAATGAGGCGCTGGTAGCTGGGAGAAAGTGGACAGAGAGAGCATTCTATGTCCCTCCAGTTTGGTTTTAAAATAAAAATTATCTAGGGATGATTCTGTCATACTTTCCTAACATTTTGGTGTCTGCTCTGGGTCTAATTATCAGTGGGTAATCACAAAGTAGTGCTCTCCAGTGTAGGGACTCAGCTGCAGCTGTCCGTTGTCATCGTGAGATGTTTTCCCATGTGGGTGAGTCTGCGACCCTGTCCAGCCGACCATTCAGGAGTGCAGAGGAAAGCATCCTGGAATATACTTCTAAGACAAGGAAAGTGGAGTAGTATTGATTAAATACTCTTACAAATTTGTGAAACTATTTGAGAAGCTCTTTGGAGAGTAACATTATTTTATTGAATTTAAAGTTGTTCTCTATTCTTCCTTTACACTCGTATCAGTTTTGCTCATGTAGGTCTTGGCATGATTTGACAAAACTATATCCCCTTGATTCTAATAATTTGTGTGATTTCCATGTCATTATGTGTGGTTGATGTTGCATTTGCTTCCAGAGGCCCAGAAGCCACAGCCAGGCACAGGGCTATGTTGCAAATCTGGGTTTTCCTTATACCTTTCATTCTCAGGTTCTGAGGGTCAAGATTTGCCAGGCACTGCAGCGCTTACAATCCTGCTGTCTCCTTACAGTCCCTTGGTGGCCCCTGAAGGCTCAGCTAGTGGAGGAGTTGCTTGCACACTGGCTCACCTGGCTGTTATTTCTGTTTCTGCTGTGACGCCCCACACAGGGCAGCTCCAGGTGGCTTCCTGGGGGCAAGCACGGGAGGGTGGGAGGAGTCCTGGACAGGGGCCCTGCCTCCTTGTACCTAATCTGCAAGGTGGTGTCCCCTTCCGATTCACTGAGTTGTGCTCCTGAGGCCTAGCTCGCATTGAGGGGAAGAGAGTTAAACAAGAATCCGGGCGTCTCCGAGGTTGTTTACACGGAAGACGTCTTCGTAGATGTCTCCTTGGCCTCCAAGGAGGGGCGAGCTTCCACATACCAAGAGCGATGGGAGAAACCTCAAAAGTGAAGTCAGTCACTCTGAACACAGGAAACCAGATCACGTGCCATAAAGCATCATGACCAAAATTAGAGATTAGTGCAAAAGAGACGTCTGTTTAAGCGAGATGTTTTATTCTGATTTCTGAAGATGAATAACAGTTTCTCACATAGAAGGCGATCAGCGTCTTCTTAATTTATGTAGACATTAGTTTTACAGGTAGAGGAAGGTGAGTTAGGATATGTGAAACGTGGTTAATATGAAACCTGGTGGGAGTGAGACATCAGGAGGAGTTTGCTTGCTGTGTTTCTTGGGTGATTTTGAGAAGCATAAACCAGCAGACACACAGATCAGAAGTGGGAGACAGAGTACGGGAACCAAGTGAAGGATGGGTCCAAATCGCCGGCTCCCAGACCCGCTGGTCATTACCCAGAGTGGCCATGCCAGCTCTGTAATCACGGTGCTCTCCGATTTCCTCATTTATAAAATAGGGGTTATTATGCCAGACCTACATCACAGAGTTGCTGTGAAATTGTATAAAATTATATGCACTTAATCACTCTGAAAAATGTACACTTTGAAAAATACAGACCTAGATTCCTTTTTATTATGTCTGTGAACAGAAAGTGGATTATTCATTCCTTTATTCCCCACACGGTGCATTCAGGCCTTGCGCTTTTGTCCATCTGAGCATTCTTAAAAAGCACCTCTGACTGTCACCCTGTGCGCTCACTGTCACTCGCTGTGCACTCATGTTTGTCTGCGCGTGCACTCACGTGCCTCACCCCGAGCGGGTGTGGGTAGCCCAGGCACTCCGCCTGCAGAAGTGCCAGGCGGACCAGAGCACTTGACCCAGAAGGAGACTGTCACCAGAGAAACACGTGTTTTTAGGAAGAGAAAGAAAGGTTAAGTGGTCAAACTGGTTTTTTAAAATGATCTCAGCGTCACTGTGTTTTATTTGTTCGGGAGTTTCCTGTTGTTGTTGTTGTTGTTATACTAAGAGAGTGTTTCTCAGGTGTGTGAATGGGGGTTTTCAACAACTGGAAAAGTAATTTTCCCTGTGTCACTCACTTCGGAGGTGAGTTTGTATTTTAAAACATTGACTCAATTCCCCCATCATTTATGACCTTTTGGAGCTCAGCTCAGAATGGAGTGGGCAAGGCTGTCATAAGGCAGCCAGCAGTACACCTCAAAATGCGTGCGGAGAAGGGGATGAGTTTGAGAAAGCAGAGGCATTTCCCACGCCCTCAAGATTAGCATTTATTAAGAAGCCAAATGAACAGCATTTGTTGGTTGCCAGCTCTGCAATGGCAGGAGCATTGTCCCAGGCACAGGAGTGTCCGGGGCCTACAGGGTCCGCCTGGAATCTCAGGTGTAGCAGTGCCCCCTGGCTTCCAAAGCCACAGATCTGTCCACGCAGAAGGACCCAGTGAGGTCCACACACGTGTCTGAGATGTGCATCAGGGCACCAGTACATGCGCAAGTCAGTTTCCATAGAAACGGGAAAAGGTAGCATTTGCCTTAGTGACAGTTCAGATGTCCTGAAAGTCTGTCCTCTTGAGTACATCAACAAGGAGCCCATGCGTTTCTTCTCTTGTTGCATTCCTTCAAAAGAGTCTGCAGAAGACATGCTTTCAGGACAGCAGGGGTCTGCAGAGGTGCCCGCCTCCCTGACCCTGGCCCGGCGGGTGCCCGGGAGAAAGGAAGAGTACGTGAGGATCTCGGTGCAGTGGTCGGCTCCATGCCTTCATTAATCAAGTGCAGGCATTCTGGAAAATGCCTCTCGGGGGTTGTGGCCCTCTATTTTTTGGTGTTAATCTGTGCCCTGTGGCAAGGTTTTGTAAGAGGAAACAATGAGTAGTGGTGTCCCCCTTCCTCCGAATTGTTGTAGCCCCCGTCAGGGGGCTGGAAGATGATTCGGGTGTGAATCAGCCAGATAAAGGCAAAGAGGATTCCGTTCAGAGAGGCTCTGGAGGGTCGCAGTGGGGCGGAGCGAGAGCTGGACCGGCTGAGCCCTGGCTGCCGCCCAGGCTCTTGATGTGATCTTGAGGCTTCAGTGCCAAGCCCCCTGCTGCCCCATGAAGATTTCCTGATGAAATCTTTCATGGCAAAATTCGTGACTGTCAGAGGGGGCGGGGTTCGAGATGCTGTCTTAGGTTCTTTGCTCTGTAATCTGTGATCAGTTGGTCTGGGGGAGAAAAAAGAAACCCAAAAAACACAGACACCCACAAAAGGCAACCAGAAGCCTCCCAGAGTCCAGGTGAGGTCACTTTTATCTGCTGACAGTGAGTTCGGTATGCAGGGCCAGGGCATTTACATACTGCGGGCTCCAATTTTATGGCGAGATGAAATATGAAACTCGCTGTCAGGATGCTGATTCCATTTTGGCAGCCCTCGGGATCCGCATATGGTTCAGTTAAGCTGTTTGGAGCCTCATGTACCTTTGTTACTTATTAGGATCTTTGAAAGGGGATAAATGTGTTATTTTTGTGCTGGATTAAAAAACACTGGTTAAATGTTTCAAAAATAATTCAGACAACTAAGAGAATTATAGTGAGCTTTAGAAGCTGATCTGCTACTCTCGGGACAGCTAAAATAAAATCATCTTTACCCATGAGGAAAAAGAAAGAGAGACAGCTGAAATGCCAGCAAAACGGAGTCAGTGTTTGGTCACACGCCCTAATAATGTGCATGGAGAGCAGTCAGTGAATGTGGACACGAAGACTTCACATCAAGTCAATTTAGCGTTCACTTTAAGCTTCTTCAGGCTTGTAGCTTCTGGGATCCCCCCGCCCATTCATCCCACTCTTGGTCTGGTATCTTAAGAGTAAAACTCAATGGCTGTCAGACAGCGGAATGACAGTCAGGGACCCTGTATCAGGAAGGTAAGTGCAGTACTGGGGTAGAAACCTCAGCTGGCCCGGAGAACACTGCCTGCTGAGTGCCAGCTTTACTCCTCTTCCGCTTTGATAGCCGCGCCTTGGGGCGTTTGATGCAGACACTCCACTTTTGGGTAAGGAACATTAGATAGAGGAAAGAATAAAAGAAATGTGACATGTATACCCATGTCATTTTGAAGCACAACCTTTTTTTTTTTCCTACCGAAAGCACTCGAGTAATACATCTCCATGGATAACAGCGTGTACCCTTTGCCTTTCTATGTGCCCACGCCTTTTTCCTTGGAGTTATTCATCGAATAAACTTGTTAGGATGGGCACAGTCTAAACCTTTGGTTCCACGGGTGTGGATGGAAGAGTAGACAGAGACCTATGTAAACCGCTTACCCCAATTCCCCACCTCTCTGAGTTTCTTCTTAGTGGTTGTTATTATCCTCTTTCCAGTCAAGCGAGACACTAGGCTATTTTTAATAGTTTCACAATTAGTTTAACAGTCTCCCCCTGCTGTATCTACTAACAGTTAAAGGACTGCACTCTGTTCCTTTCTCTAGTGTTGGGTAGCTATGATACACAAGTCTAAAGGAAGTGCGGTCCAGTTTTGTTAAGCAGGTACTATAAGCCAGGGACTCTGCGAACAGAGTGAGGCTTAACAGTCAGAATAGGCGTCACACAGAATTGCTTCTTATATGATGCTTTAAATAGATCTGAATTCCATCCATAGCCTTTACATATTGCTTTAAGCAAATCTGATGCACAGGAAGAAATGGTTGGTTTTTAACACAATTAAAAAGATTAAAATCAATTTATAATTTAAGTTTGTTTATACTCTTGACTTTTCTAAATAAAAAATTCTCACAAAGTAAAGCACATTTCAGTGGTTCAAAGAATGACACAAACTTTTTAATACTTTCCTGTCACAGTTATTATAATATCAGTAACATTTCCAGCACTTCTCTGATAATTTTATTAGTTTAGACCACGACACAATCCAAAGTTGCCCAGATATCATAAACAACATTTTGTGTCTTCTAATTGGGAATATAGAATAAGTACAGAACATCTAGGAATTTAAATATACATGGTACAAAGAGCTGTTAAAATTCTTGAGCACCCGGAACACTATAGGAGGAGGCAATTTAGCGGGCGATCAGGCGAGAGAAGGAAAAGCTTTCTGTGAAATTCAAAAAACCCACAATCACTCAGCTCAGAAGTACAGTCTACAGTAGTCAGTGCTCCATGCCCATGAGTTCCGCAGCACAGATCCAACCACAGAAGGCTGGAAATTGTCGAAAACGTTTGCATCTGTGTGAAGCACATGCAGGCTTTGTCCTTGTCGTGATTCCTGAAACACTATAGCACCACTGTCCTCAGAGCACTTCCACTCAATTAGTCATTATGGAAATCTAAAGACCATTTAATGTGTATGGGACAATATGTGCAGTTTATCTGCAAATATGAGGCCATCTCATGCGAGGCCCTAAAGCTCCAGGGACTTCAGGATCTGGGAGGGACTGTACATCACCCCTGTGGGTACTGAGGAACCGGGGCTCTGACTGGATTTTCTTTTTTTCTTTTTCTTTTTTTTTTTTATTTTGAATACAACCAAACAAAATAAAACAGAGTAAAGTCAATCAAAACAAAGCAATGAACATGGCACATGACTTTTAAACAGGGTAAAAAGCAATCAATAAGGCTACCATAATGCCTCTTGTTATCTGCAATATACCTGCCCATACCATCAGGGATAAGTAAAATCAAACAAAATAGAACAAACTAAAACAGTAGAAACAAAACAAAACAAACAAAGCAGAACAATGTAAGCAATAGAGAAGTTCAAGATACTAGCAAAGCAGCATTGGCTACCATAATGTTCGTTATCTTCAGAATAGTTGCCTACACCTTCAGACATATTACAATCAAACCACACAGAATAGAGTGAAATCAATCAAAACAAAACAATGAAAGCCATACAGGGTTTCTAAACAAGATAATTGGACATCCTTGATGGCTGCAATTATATATTTTGTTATCTTTAAAATAGCTGTCCATGCCATCAAGTATAATAAAATCAAACAAATCAGAATAAAATGAAACTAATCAGAACAATGAATACAATCTGAATTTCAAATCATGATAATAGATTGATAGTGGTCATTTCCTTCCCTTTTTAGATAATTCCTCCCCTTTGACTTTCCCAGTATGTATTGTGCATTTTGGATCCCACTAACACCTTTAGTCTGTTATGCTATGGAGACTACACAAAATTCACCCTTGTGACTCTGAACCATTACATCCATGAGCACTATTACCAGTTGCCTCTATCTACCTACAATAGCCTTGAGGTTATCTTCCTTTATAGCTGAGTAGGTTTCTACCACATAAAATACCATGTCTTTCTTATCCATTCTGCAATTAATGGGCAGGCTACCCCTATTTTTTTTTTCTGGCTCCCTGTCACGTAGGGCATTGTTCTCTCTCCTTTGACTTTCAGACTATGAATTTTCTTTCTAGCTAAATGTGTTTCTTGCATAGAGCATATTGATAGATCCTGTCTACTGATCCACTATGCCTCTGTTTCTTTCTATTGGTACCTTGAGACAATGCACTGTATTGTCTCTGCCATGCTGTTTTCCTGCCATTGGCTCCCTATTTTTCCTCTCCATTCAGTCGACTGGTCCCACTTGATGGTCCCCCTCTGTCATTGTTCCTGAGACCACGGTCCTTTTTCTCTCTCTCTAAAATGTCCTTTAGTATTCTTTGTAGGGTTGGTTTGGTGGTCATGAACTCCTTGAGTTGTTCTTTCTGACTGGATTTTCTTTGCATTTTCATTTTTCCTTGCAGCACATTCAACATGAGCCTAAAATTATTCAAAATTATTGTAATCTTCATCAAGGTAGTGTGATAAATATTTTGTGATTATACAAGACTCATAGAACTTCATAGCATTAGGAATATTGAATTTTCCTTTTAGTCCTCAGTATTTATCACTAGCCTTAAGGAATAGAGTGGCTGAGAACATCATCATGATTGCGAGGTGTCTCTGATATTTGCTGTAAATCTGTGTTGCACTCCAGTTGTAGGGGACAAACGGTCCTCCATTTCGATTGTTTCATTTCCTTAGCAACTGAAGACGTTGGAAAGAGAAGCACATATCCCATTTTGCATTCTGAGTCATGTCCAACCCTTTGCAAATCATGTCGACTGACTGTAGAGTTGTTGAGATTTTCTTTTAATGTACTAGTGAGTCTGACATGGCAAAAGTATTGGGATCTGTGGCCGAGTCAACTGGAGACCGACATGAATATTAGATTGGTTAAAGAGTAGTAGTTTCCTTGCTGGATTAAGGCAGATTCTCTGTGAAGGCACAGCCAACCATACCTACTCACATCAGAGCCCGAATTCATATAATGGTCTATGGCGAGGGCTGTGTATTGAATGAGCTCGAGTATACTAGCAAACTGATAGAAGATATGCACGTTCCTGACTCCACAGGTACTAATTACATCATTACAGCTTCCACTGATATTTATAAAGCTCGTTATGCCACTGCCCACCTGACGCTGACTTGGGATGAAGTTGGTCATTGTTCCTTGGGCTCTTATTTATGAGATGATAGGATAAAACTTCTTTGCCTGTTTTTGCTTAACCATGTACTCTGAAATACAACAACATGTGAAATAACTAAGGAACAAAGTGTTTTTTATGATAATGTAAGTGAAAGTACTACTTTTTTAAAAAAAAAAATAGGACTCACAGTTCTGTTAGATTCAGAGAATAACTTGCACTGGTTTGAGTACAGTAAACTTTCCAGATGAGGCTCTGTCTGTCCTTTCGTGGAGAGATGGTCTCAGCTTTGAGCACTCAGCATCCAGGTGGTACCCTTTGTCATTGAGCGGGCACAGAGCATTGGGTGAGAACTGTCCTTAGTGTTTTTTTTTTTTTTTTTGTAATTTTTATTTTAAAGAGACTAAATCCAAACAAAACAAAACAGTGTAAGTGACACAGGACTTCAAAACAAGATAACAGGAAATCAACAACAGCCACCATAATGCCTCTTGTTGTCTTCAAAATAGCTGCCCAGGGCCAGGGATTTAGCTCAGCAGTACAAGCACCTGCCTGGCAAGTGCAAGGTTGTGAGTTCAACCCCCAGTACCAAAATAAATAAATAAATCTAACAAATCAGAACAGACTAGAACCATTAAAAACAAAAAAAAATGAACCCAATAAAGGACTTAAAAGCAAGACAATAGTAAATCCAAAATGGCTACCGTAATATATCTTGCTATCTTTGAAATAACTGCCCATTTTCGAAGGCAGTGTATGCAGTGGAGCCCGTCTGCACCCCCAGAGCCTGCCTCTGAGCCTCACAACCATGCACTGGGCCCTGAGGACCTGCTTTCCACTGGGGACTTCCCTCTTGGTTTCTTTGCTCAGTTGTCCACCAGGTCACCCGCCCTGGTGAGCGGGGACGAGAAGGAGCCCACTGTGAGCGAGCGAGGGGCAGAGATGAGAAGGACTCACGAGGCTGACAGAGCCGGCCTCTGTCCACTCAGCATGCTGCTTTCTCTGTGCACAGATCCGCTTCCTGCAGGAAAGAGCAAAAGTCAGCGTTTCCGTGTCTCTTTCCATAAGCTGGTGATATTTCTCCAGCTGGGTTTTTCCTTGCTTTGCTGGACCCCTGCCGCAGACGGAGACCGGGCAGCCTGGGGGACGCTGTGGTTCTCCCAGCTTCGCAGCGTTGCATCCGCCCTCCTGCCCGGGCCAGTGGCCACCAGGGAAGTGTGCCCACCTCGCCTGTGCCTGTGTCTCCCCCCTCATCTGCCACGCGCGGGTCCAGCTTCTCTAAACCCAGAAGGGCTGGGATCTGTCCCTACCCCTCACCACCCAGGTGGCCCTTCCGAGAGTCGGGCTCAGGGATCTTCTGAAGTGTTTCCCTACAGCTTCTCTTTTTGGATCAAACTAAAAAAAACAAAACAAAACAAAACAAAAAAAACATCGCCAGACCTGCAAGGGTCTGTGCTGCCAGCCTCTGCAACTGGTCTGTACAGGTGTAGATGTGGGGTTTGCCCATGTGTACCCTAAATTACTGGCTGAGGGCTAACACAGAAGCTGTGACAAGAAGAAAAAAGACCAAACTCTAACATTTGGGATCTTGAGTCTTTGCCAGATTTTATTAATTTACTTCAAAGATAAAATTATTTACTGAAAAAACAGATTTTTTCTTTCTTTTTCTTTTTTTTTTTTTTTTTGCCTGTGGGTACTTTTATGAGAAAAATGCAAGGTAGGGGCATACTTGTATCATAAACACATACAGTATGCCTGTGTCCAACTGAATTTATTTACTATTGTGTTTGACCTTGATGATAGAACCAGTTTGATAAGGTTAAGGTCAATGACTGCGTTACTTTTAGACAAGATACACACTGTAGAGTGTTCTGTTTTGCTTTACCATGTGAACAACTAGAAACATTTAGGGTCCTCGCTGTACTACTGATTCCAGCAACAAATTCATCCTTGGTGATTATCCAAAAGATTTCAGCACCTATAATTAATCACCCATTTGAGAAGAGAAACACAAAGTAAGATATTGTTTGGCTTTTTTCCCCTTAGAAAAATCTGGACAGAATGTGAATAAGAACAATAGCCGTCCTATGGTAATCACAAGTTTTTATACAATGTTTGTGTACATTTGTGTGTGTATGTCACTGAACACACACGCTTTTGATCACATTTACTAACAAATCTCTTTGCTTCATAGTAAATTTTGCATCACAGTGGGAAAAGAGGACATCAGTTTCTGTTTATAAAAGAAGAGTGAATAGTGACCAAGTCAGGGCAACCGTTTCTAGCAAAAGCATTTGTGTTCCATCAGTTATTTGACTAATGATCTCTGCCGTCATTTTTCATGCAAATACTTACTTTATCAATGTAAAAAGTACAAAAATTCCCATAAGCAGCCGTGGATTTACATAATGGACATTCCAGAAGATGGAACCTGTGAACACCAGTATGTCTATTAAATCGTCATTGCTTAGAAAGGCATCCAATCAGGGCGTGGTGGCGCACACCTGTGGCCTGCGGTCCCAGCACTCGGGAGGTTGAGAACCCTGAGTTTGAGGCCAGCCTGGGATTCACACATAGTGAGTTAGTTCAAGGCCACCTTGAACTACAGAGCAGGAGTATGCATGTAAATAAGTAAATTAAATTAAATAAAAGGCATCCTGACTCTTGGGTAGATTGCGTGGCACTTCCTCATGAGCTTCTGTGTGTCTCAGGCACAGAGACCAAAATGCTAATAATAATAATAATAGTAATAAATTAGTGCAAGACAAGAATTATAAAATTTGAAAAATCTGCTTTTAACCATTTCTGCATCAAGATGCCTCCTACAGTTTCATGAGCGTATACTGAAGTGTGGCCAAGGATTTCAAGAACATAAACAAACCTTTTCTATTTCTTGTGACAGAGATTAATTTATCTGACTGAATCACAGTGGACTGAAAATAGCAAATGCATTTAACTCTTTTCAGTAGTTAGAAGTAACCCATTTATAGACACTCTAATGGAATCAAAGCATAGAAATAACCCAAATAGATGTAATGGGCCACGGGACAGATGAAATACGCCTATGTCAGTAATAAGGGGGCATGTTTCCTCTGCCAGGCTCTTTGTACTAAAATCACTCCACGTTTACTTGGCCCCAGAAGATCTAGTTTATAAATTTTTGAAACAAATGCCATCGAGAACACCTAGTACCTTAAACTGTGATTCTCACCAACCTGATTTAATCTCCCTTGGATTGTTTGCACCTCCTATCGGGCCTGCTCTTTCCTTGCCAGAGTCTATTAATGATAATTACTTGGAATACGATTCCCACTCTGCGATACCGTCCCACCATTGCAAGGAGATTGTGATCTTATCCCAGCCCATTCTGTTTAACTCTGACACTCCTTCTATTATAGTGGGCCCTTGATAAGATCGTGCCTGTTAGGATCAGACATTAGTTGGAATCAATATTTGAAAATGTGCCTGTTTTTGCTTAATAGTAAAGTTAGTGTGAGCGTTGAAGTGAGATCATTTGTTGCATGAGATTGTACAACTTCATCTTGTCAAGGGTTCTTCTGGTCCTCCATGCTCGAAAGCGCAGAGAGAGGGCTTGTGAGAGCACGACTTTCCCAACTAGTCCACCAATGTGTTAGCTTTCAGGTAGGCAACGTGCCTTTGGGAACCTTTTCTCTTGGCTTAGGTCGTGAAAACAAGTTGGAAAGAATGAAAAACTGTCTTCCCAACTCTTCATTAATGAGATGGAATTAATTCAGTGGCTCTCCAGTAGGGGCAGCTGGTCCCCAGGGGACATGTCCCAATGCCTGGAGACATTTCAGCTGCCACTAGCTAGGAAGGGTAGGGTGGGGGAGGCCAGAGAAGGCCGCCAGTGTCACTGGAATCTGGTTGATAGAGGTCAGGGTTGCTGATAAACTTCTTAGGATGCATAGAACAGCTCCCTGCAACCAAGAATACTGATACATCCCAGACTCAAATGTCAGTAGTGCAAAGGTTGAAAAATCCTAACGTAACGTATACTGCGCATGTAATAGTAAGTCAAGGTGTTTGGAAACCATAGATTTCTTTTCTTTGCTTCTTTCTTTCTTTCTTTCTTTCTTTCTTTCTTTCTTTCTTTCTTTTGTTTTTTTTTTTTTTGTAGGACTAGGGATGAACTTAGGGCCTTCCCATGCCTGGTTGGATTTCAATTTTTAATGTGCTGTTTATCTGCCCAGGAACAGTAAATGCTGCAACTGTCTATGCTGCTGCTTTTTCTGGTTAGCAGCATCTGATAAATCTGTAATTAAAGAGTTCCTTTGGGCATAGGCATCCAGAAATCTGGATAGATTTCTTCCAATTTGTGCTGAGTGGAGCATCAGGTAGAAAAACTGAAGTGAGAAATCAGCCATGTAACATCTCTGGTCTTGATAAACCCAGAGGTCCGTTTCTTGTTGGGTAAATAACCTGTTTGGAATTTAGTTTTCAGACTTAGTGCACTGTGGGTGGGAACCTCCCTGTCTTTCACTTTTCCCCTCAGTATCCATGAAAGATTTGTGCCAGATCCCCATGGATACCAAATCCTAAGGATGCTCATCTCCCCTATAGAAAAGGTGTAGAATTTGCATCTAATACGTCAACATCTTCCTACTTTTAAATGATTTCTAGCTCACTTGTACTATCTAACAGTTTAAATGCTATGTAAATAGTTGTTATATTGTGTTCTTCAGGGGATGTTATAGTCAGGGGTCGCAGGGAGAAAGATTACAATCAGGACACAATTTATAATATTATTTATGATGGTTACCCAGTGTTAGACACAAGAAAGTGCAGGAAATCTGTCCACAACACCAAAGTCTGTTCTGAGAAGGCCCAAAGGCCAACAGTGGAAGCTAGAAAGCCTATGCCAGCAGGATGAAGGATCTGTGCTAGTAGGTTGAGGGTTCCGTAGTGGAGCCAAAAAGCGACGCTCAAATAAGAACTGGGGCTCCCCGAAAAGTACCACAGCCATCCTCAGCGACAGTGAGGTCCCGTGCTCCTCCGACAATGAGAACAGTCAAGTACATGCCAGGAAGCCAGCGTGACAACTTCTCCTGGAGTTTGAACAGCAGCCATCTTCCCCTCCAGATCCAGGAAGCAATGCTCAACTTAAAGACCAGAGCTCCCCAAAGTGAACCACAGCCACTCTCAGCGATGAGGTCCCGAGCTCCTCTGATGATAATGGCCAAAGTCATACTGGGGGAGCCAGCCTGACAAGCTCCTCCAGGAGAACCAATGCTCCAAACAGCAGCACTTAGGAGAACCCACACTGCCTCACTCTGCCTCTCCACGTCTCTCTTTATGCTGGTAACTTTCTTTAGGTGGATTGTGTATAGTCAGCACCTTGCTAATTTAATTTAGCTGGTGTTAAGTTGGCTACCAGTTTTTAATCCATAACAGGGGATGAGAAAAAAACCTATACATGTTTACTATAGAAACTATCACTCTTATGAACAGTTTCACTCTGATTAAGTGCATCCCAGGGCGCCCCATTGATTTGGAGGCTGGACCGACTACTGGTGATACAATATTTGACTCTATCCTTGTGCGTGAAGAGACAGCATTGTTTTATATTCAATAGTGTCTTGATTTCACACGATAGATGCTTACAAAGAGAAATAAGCTTCAAGAAAAATTTTAACTTTCTGATGTGCACAGAAAATCACAGGCAACAAATAGCGCATTTCTGAAGATAAACTAAGGGATGTGTTTCTTTGGTTTGTGCGTCTGTCCAAAGCTGTGCGCCGGGGTTTTGAGACTGAGCTTTCATCTGCCCAGAAGGCGAAGGGAGTTTTCCCTGTCAGTCCTGCTGAGCCCTAAAAGGCTTTCCCCCATCCACGTGGGCGCTGGCTCCGAATGAGCGCCTGTACTCGCAAAAGCCATAAGAAAACATCATCTGTGGTGACTGTGACGTTTACGGAAGGTGGTGGGTTAAACAAACATGCTTTCCCTTCATTTTGAATATATATCCATAAGATTGCTAAGATGACCACACTTCTAATTCTATTAGTTCTTGGAAAAGAACAGTTAATACTCATATGATCAGATCAATTTTACATGTCTATATCTGGTAATCTAAGCAACCCTTTTGAAGATAACAATATATAATATAACAACCATTGTTAAATTCGTATCATCTTGCTTTGAAAGCCTGTATTGTTACTGTTTTGAGTTTTTTGTTACTCTTGTTGTTGTTTGTATGTTGTTTGTTATTTTTGGTTTTTTCTATGTTTTTTCTCTTTTAAATAAAAAATTCCTCATGAAATAAAATGGATTTATTTTTCTTTTTATTTTGATTAGTGTCACTCTTTTTGTTTGAAAAGGATTGGAATTATATTTTAACCATGTTGCTGCCTGAAATAACTATACAAAGGTAGAATTATTCTTTTTAAATTTTGGGAACGTCTACATTACAATACACGTTAGGGGTGTACTCTATAAACATAGTTGGCTAGGTTAAATGTTTTTAAGGTTATCTGTGGATGGTTAGCATTAATTCTCTTTTAGATTTTTACCCCAACTTTTCCTAAAGCTTTTCAAATGAAGCTTTTATTTATATCTCCAACAGGATGTATTTTGTTACATCTATTTTAACAAAAGCAAGAAATAATACTTTAAGGAAAGCGTATTTCTTCTTCTTCATAATTGTGGATTTGAGTGGGGAATTCAGCCTGGACACAAATTTCTTTTCTCCCCTGTGTCGATACCCAAAGTAGGCTGGCTTGAGACTGAACTGAAGGCAACCCATTTCTCCCACCCTGCTTTGGCCCAGTTCTTCAAAGTCCAACAAGTCATTTCTTCTTGTAGAATAAGATAAGTCTTCATATGTTTGTGTTTGATGGATTAACAACAGAAAATTAAAGAATTCTGCGAAAATTCCAACTTGGCAAGTGGTAGCAACCCTTATCATGTGGAGCCCGATAAAACCCTCCGATAAGGGACCAGGGAACTTGTCTGGACAATGTCTTGAACAATGTGAAGTGCCTGACAGCGGCCCCTATCTCCCCGCTCAAGTTGGGGTGATCAGTTACATGCAAACACCACTTTAGATAATAGGGCTGCTAATCCAGGCTGTGGGTTTCTGTCTCTAAAGGTAGGACATCGGTTATGATAAGGACCTATGTCTGTAAAAACTGGAACAGCGACTGTGTTCTTTCTCCTTCTTATCAATTTCAACTTGAAGCAAATGGGCCTTTTTGAGAAGGAAGAACAGGAGCGAATAAGTAATATTGCCAGTGAATTAGGATGGGGAAGTATTGGAATTTAATCCAGATAAAATTATGTTTCACATCACAAAGTATTACCAACTATCTAATATCATTTGCATATGATCTGACTTACATAGTGAATTAAAAAAATCTTAACATTGCTTTTCTTTACATTTCACACCAGGCACCGTAAATGTAGTTTCTCAATGAAAGAAATGCAGAAGAGCTGTAGTGAATTATAGTACACAGACCTCTCGGGTCTCTGGTTGGTTTGTTTGTAATGTGTGTGTTTTTCTTTCGTGCAGTTGGTGTTAGCATTCAGCACTTTCTGGTTCTTCCTGAAGGTCATAGATCTCCAATCACCTCAACCCTGACTCATTGCTTTAAATTCGTAATTGTCCGTTCACAGTCTACATGTGTTCTGAGTTGAAGCAGTCTCATAGCGGGCGGCTGTCTTTGTATTTTAGTTCCTCTGTCTGCTGCAGTCATTAATTTAGTGAGCAGTCGTTACTAGCTTAAGGAGTACCAAGCCAAGTCGCAGGCACCACAGTAGTTCAGAGCCTTTGAAGTTGATGTTGCACTGGGTATCCTGGAGATCACACTGTAGTGCAACACATGCACACAGAGGAGCAGTACCAGATAGTAGGGCATCAGCAATAGAATTGTAAGTGTCAAAAAGCAGGAATATGGTAAAACAGAATTCTAGAAGAGGGCCTCACGGGTATTTCAGTGGCTAATGGATATTCCTTGAGACCATGATGTTAAATGAAATAAATCTAGCACACTAGCTTAAATATTGCATGGCTTTTTTTATATGAGAAAGCCAAGGTGTAAATAAATTAAAGGGCACAATGAAAGACAGATGATAGGAAACTGGGAGACAGATCTTTCGCAAGTGAGAAGGGGACCAAGAGGTGGAAGGAGAGGGGAAGAATTAAAATGTGTGATACACGTGCACCAACTCCCCACCACAAGTATAATCATTATGGACTGCACACACATACTAAAAAAAAATTTTTTTTAAAAGAAAACAACAGAAATGAGACCTAAGAAAGGGCTTGGAATATGTAGGCTAAATTAGCTCAAGTGTACCTGTGAGTTCGCAGGAGGCAGGGTGCTTGCTTGTCTGTGTTCACACACATGTGTGCTTGTGTGCATATGTGTGCCTAAAGGAAATGGGGTGCGTAATTAATGTGCAAAGGCCATGGCAGGCAGAAGAGAACACAGTAAACTTTAAGAACTGTTGAGCTGTCTAATAAGGATGAAATAACTCTTTAGTGTGCTTTAAAATATGTTAGGGAGTCCTAAATCATCAGGCTAGTTTACTTCAAACTGTGGAACATTATTTCCATGCAGTGTTTTATTTTGTTTTGACTCACTGATGGTATATTTCCTCCAAAGGTTGCCAGAAGAGATTAGCACTAGAAATAACCGATGCTTCCCTCACTTTTTTATCCCCAGCACTTAAAATTTTTAAGAGGCATATATACAGCTAAGTTTGACTGGATCTTTGTATTTAGATGGAATAGAAAAGCATATTTAAAAAATTATGACCACATTATCTAAAGTGTTTGCTTTAGGCCACTGCACAAGTGTGTACCTGTGTGTATATAAGGTTTTTTTAAGCACACATAGAAAGTAGGGGGACAGCCCTATCTTCTTAGAGTTGACTGCCTAATTAAAGACTTAACCAAGTTTGCTTTAAGCATTCTGTATGAGATGCGAGCTTTGGGTTTAGCACTTGTAGGTAAATTGCGTCTATGTAGAATAAAAGTGAAGATGACACTTCAGAAGACACTGACGTAAAACTTTTGAAAGCAAGCAAAAGAACTATACTTTATTATACAGTTAAAACCGTGGACATATTAAATTAACATCAGAAGAGTCAAAATGCCTTCTGCGTGAGGATGCATACCACATACTTGTTTTCTATTGTAAAATCCCAGAACATGTGGCACATAGTGAAAATTCTTCCCACCCCAGCTAGCCCAAAAATAAATTGCGGACAGGTCTCTTTCCAGTTCCCTTGTGGAGGGTGTCTATAAAGCATGAATAACAATAAAACTATTCCACAGGGTTATAAATTTTAAACCAGAAACCATGGTTCGGTTAACAGGGATGACCGGCTGTTTCTCAGTTGCATCAGGACTCACTTGCACCGCGTTCCTCTGTGTGGAGCCCGCCACGCTCCTAGGAGAGCGGTCAGCAGCACCTGGGCTCTTGCTAGGTGGATCCCAGCAGCAGCCCTTGGACGTGACAGTCCGCGTTCCTTTAGACTTGTGCCAGCTGTCATCCGGGGAGTGAATCTTCCTCAGTTGGGAACGTCCATAACAGAATGTTTTAAGACACTAGTGAAGATTATGAAAGATTATGAAAATGTAAGACCACCCTATGACAAGTTAAATCTACTAACTTTGGTGTAGGCAGTTGATACTTGGTGACGATGAGTACATTTGGAGTAAACTGAAATATTGGTTGGGTTTTAAACATCGAATCTTACAAAATATATAAGGAAGAGAGAATTGGATTAAAATGCATAAGATAATATTATCCCTGAAGTTTCACCTGCTTACGAACACAGGGGAGAGACTAGAACTTTCTTGAGATAGCCAAGTCCTTTCCTGTTGTAGCTAAAATACGTGATTACTCAATGATGCATGGTATGAAAAAGGAAAATAAAAAGTTTGGTAAATGTAATTTTCAAAACATTTTATATATATATATACATATATATATGTATATATATATAGCCAAAATAAAGAGTATTTTGACCTTTGTCCATTACACAAGCCCCTCTGCATGCCCTTTGGGGCCTTGGGTAGCCTGCTTTGGGGTTCTGGGGAGTAGTGATTTTAGTTGGACTATCTCACTGGAAATGATGATGCTGGGATCAAACTTTCAATCTTGTCTAAATTTCTTTTTTATTGGCAGCTTGAATGGCCTACTTTGTTCTTCTGCAGTAGGGCCTTCCATTAGGTATTTGTTTTGTTGACAGGTGAATGCTCTTTTGTCAAAGATTAACCACACTGCCTCCACACAGGCAGGATGCCATTTAAGATAGTCTTTTAGTAAATTCCTAGAATGAGGATGTATGTCAGGCCAGTCAGCGGGCACGTTTAGGTGCAGCCTATGATGGGTGGGCTTGGTGCTCATCTCTGGCCTGTTGAGGACGTGGTCACAGCCGAAGGCAGAGGAATGCCTGCCCCATGGGAAACACTGTTGAGCACCAGTTGAGGATCCTTCATCTGGTTTTAAACCCTGAATAGCTCAAACACAAAAAGATGCAAAGCAGTTAAGCTGGAGAGTCACTTGAAAGGTGGAATCCAAGTGGAGGGCGAGAGAAACCCTACTGGTCCCTAGAACCGGAACCAGGAGCAGCCTCAGCTCCTCCTGTTCTTCACTTCCTCCCGTCGTCGTTCAGAGTCCCCGTGCATGGAGAAAGCTCCCGTGCCGTGAAAGTCATTACAGACTGTCACTGGGTCGCAGTTGGACAATCCGAAGCAGTGAGCGACAAGTGAGGATCCCAAACACTATCACGGATCCCCAAGATTTCATTAAGTCTGTATAAGAATTTTCTTAGACTTCACAGGAAACCACCTTGGCAGTGTCTACAAGCCATATGGCCGTGTTGATATAGATTCAGAAAAAATAACTCTTGCAATTCAAGCTACTTTGCCAACAAAGCTCAACAAAACCTAAGGTTATGAAAAATTAGGGATTTGTTTCATACGGAGATTGAATTTAGTAGAGGCAGAATGTTTAGATGTTCGTGGTGTTCCTTAGATCAATGAAAAATCGTACTTGTTTTTGTTTAGACCATATTTAACCATGCTGTCTCTACTATTCGCGTAGTTTTGGATTTTCCTTTCTCAGACATTACTTGCTTCATTGCTGTTTCTCTTGTTTCCGACCTGCCATCCATCCTCTGCTTATTCTTGTCACTTTCTCTTTGATTCCTCTTCCGGTCCGTTTTGTTTCCCAGTGTGCCACTTCCTCTTTCCTTTTTGAAGCAGCTTCACTTTTGTTACTCTTCCTGGGTTTCCTGTTGAGTGAGGCTGATGTTCCCCATGACACTGGGCACTGTCCGCGAGGGCAGATTTCTGTCCCTGAAGAGTCCCATTTTAATCCAGTCGCCAGTGAAATTACTGTGACGCATCAAAGCCAACACATTCGCTCTTACATCTTCCAGCCATATAAAATTGTTTTCCTGTCTTCTACTGCACATGGGAGACCTGCATGAGATAATAGTAATATTCAGGGCCAAATGCCTACATGTCCGACAGCAGGCCCTGTGCGTCACTTGCTCTCAGTGTGCCTGTTTTGGAGTCACAGGGGCATTATAAATGATGTTTGCTTTATTCTTAAGATTTTGTATTGTTTTATTTCAAGCCACTATCAATGTTTGAGGGGCTAGGCTGTAGATATGGACAGGGTGTTTTTGAGTTAGAGATTTAATTTGATGAGAAATGTTTTATTCAGAACTTTAAGAGTACCCTGTAATTGATGTAGGTCTGAAAAACTGAAACATTGCCTTCATGTGCAAATATGAGGGAAAGTGTGTGTGTGTGTGTGTGTGTGGAGAGAGAGAGAGAGAGAGAGAGAGAGAGAGAGAGAACATGGAAATGTACCTAACTTTTCAACCAGTACACAGTGAGCTTCAGAAGTATGAACAGCAGAGTTAAAAGAGTTCGTGGACAGTTCTCCTATAATATTAGTAGTTTGGTGCCCATCCAACAAAACAAAAATAGGAGGGATTAGAGGGATAATACAGGGTTATTATAAGTATTTATCAGCTGTGGGCAGATAAGTTTGTGGGGTAACAGTCACCCCTCTTCTCCTAAAATAGCTTCAGTTTTAAGGCTAAACTCCCACTAAAGCTCAAAGCCTTAGCTGAACAGTCTTAGATAAAGAAAAAAAAAGTACAGACTATGAATCATTGTGCAGATTCTGATGTTTTTCCTCTTTGTGAAGACCAAAAACTGGGTTGTAGACAATAAACTTTATATATTCATGAGATTAAAATTTCACAACTTCTCAGAACTCCATGGAATTTTCTTTGAATTCATTATTTGGCAAAAGGGGGAGGGAGCAAGAACAATAAAGACTAAGGACATCTAAGTGTTAAGAAATCATTTTGCTTTGTAAGTTAGGTTACTTCAGTATTTTTATTTGTGATACTTCTGTGTCAAAAATGTAGTTATTGAATGTGGATTTAATTGTTTTTAAAAATACAAGACTGTATTCTTATCATCATGGACCTTACATGGATTAACCTGTAAATACAGCTTTTAATCAGCATGTTGGAAAAATGTTATTATCTTGAGTATTTAATACAGTTTAAAGCTTGTGCATCAGAAAAATCATTAATGCTAAAGTGTCACATTATGAAAAATTTATTTAAGGGTTTTTGTTTTTTATATTACTTGATAAGCTTCAGAAATTGGGTTATCTTAATGAATCTGAAAGAATGCAGCAAAAATACTCTTATTCATGTTGCTGAGTGGAAATGAAATTTATAAAGCTGTACATAAAATACCCAGTAATGGCATCATTTATTAGATTGCCGTAGGAATGGAAGTAGTGTTATTAAAGTCCTCCAGCACCTGTATCAGCATGGTATCAACACTCTCCCAACCCACAAAATTAATAATGAGGAAATGGTAAATTCAATATCCTGAGTCCCCAGAAGTAAAATACAGTATCAATCATTAAAAAGTGAAAATAGAACAGAAAATAAGCACCTGATACATCGGAGGGATTTTGTTTATTAATGTGTAAAAGAAAAATTTGATAAACATTTTCATTCTGTTTTCAGAACACAAACAGCTTAGCTTTCACTTTCATCAGCTTGCTATTAAGCTTGTACAGCTTCAGGAAAACCCTCTGAAACTAGAGTTGAATTCCACCTCAAAGCCCTGAACTAGCATAGGAAACCAGTAACAAGACTTTAGTGTCCTGTGGATAAGGAAGAAGGGAGACTCAAAGCGAAAATATCAAAAGGTCAAGAGGATTCTTTGCTCTCAGTAATTATCTGCAAGGTTTTTTCCTCTTTTTCCCCCTTCCTCTGATTCATTGTTTTGAAAGGGTTATCTGAGATGTGAAAATATAAAAATGCAATCAGAATTAGAGTTCAAAAATCAGCTGGGAAGGTTAAAGGGTCTTCCTAGTTCTCATTTGACACTTGAAGAGTTGCCAGATGGGTAGACCATCCTTGAAACCCCAACGTCCTTCCCATTTTGGTGCAGTTTCATTTGATTTGAAATACGTTTTCCCAGTTTAAAAATGTTAACTATCTCCTAGAGCAATTGAAACCTGTCTCGTGTCAAAAACAGGAAATTCTGCGGATAAATAGACTGTGGATACATGTCAGATGTTTCCCTTATTTTTTCTCACTTTCCTTTTTAGACACACAAAACCCATATGCACACACATATATTAATATATATAATATATGCAGATATTGATGGAATTCTGTGAGTTGAAAGAGGAGGAAGATGTCTTGAAGGATTCATATCTCTCCCACCAGATTTGTGCTATTATCACTGAAATGTGGCCTTCAGTCTTGAAACAGTTAAAAGAGTTCTACGGCCACAAAAGAAGAGATGTCTTCAGAATTATCTCCTGCCTCACATTTGCTCTTAGGCAAGCAGTTTAAAAAAGCCCAGTGATTGAGCCAGTGATCCAATTTGAAATGCAGAAATGATTAGAGCTGCTTGCCTCATTCCATATCGAAATTCTCTGATTTATGACAGGGCTGCAGCCAAGATCTATCTCCAAAGGGAATTAGTGTGCAAGTTTGCATATTTTTGTTATTTAGGTTTCTGATAGCAGCTGCTAGCTAGAAATACTGAACTGGGAGGCGGTGGGGCAAGGATTTTCAGCCACTGGAGCAAAAGAAAGATAAGAGCTTTCTGTTCAGGACACGGAGACCCCTGGACCAACGTCTGTCTCGACGACATACGCTTCTCATATGTGTGTATATTTAAGGACTTGTTAGTGGTGTGGTTGCGAATGTATTTGTGTACATAAATTAGGAGGTTCAGGAGCCCAGGAATATCTTGGAATGGTTAATTCTAGAAATGGAGAAAAGAATTACCCAAATTCTTTCTCCGTGTTTTAACTAGTGGAATTTTAATGAGCCATAATGCTTCAATCATGCAACTGACCTGTGGGGCAGAGTATAGAACATATAATGAAACAGAAATAGAATTCTGAAAAAAAATTATTACCTTATCTGGAATTTACATGAAGTGTTAACAGGAAATTATGCAGCAGTTATAAATGAAAAATATGGGATTTAATGTACTTATTAATAAAGATTTGTTACATACATGATACCAGTGTCCCAAATCTGCTGTCCGCAGCTGTCCCAATTTCTAATGTTTCTGTCCTCAGATGCCTCATTTGGAGTCATCTTATTACCATGTGAGGTAATGCCAGTCTCTCTTCAGTGAGTATCCATTCCAAGGGGGAAAAGGAAACATCTTTGTGCACAAGTCAAGGACTACAGACTTGCTGTGAGCTGCGTTAATGTATTACGCATGCGCGCGCGCGCGCACACACACACACACACACACACACACACACACACACAGCACATGCAACTTTGTTGATTGAGCCAGTACTTCCCCTGAATTTGTAGATCTTAATCATAGTTGCCAAAAAATCATGGCTTTTCAAGTAAAAAATTCCCTGAAAGCTGAATGACTGTCAGCCCGCATTAGCCCTGCAAAGAGCGAAGGCATCGTCGGGGGAGAGTTCGTTCCGCGCTGCTCTCCCGCTCCATATGGAGTC